>VUYV01000079.1:722212-743695 GCA_008711295.1 Anarhynchus alexandrinus | reverse complement strand
AAAAAAAAAAAAAATAGTGAGGAACACCTCCTTGCTGAGGGAGAAAATCCAGCAAGAAAGTCTTTGATACAAGATGCCTGCCAGGGAGTCTGTAGGGTCAATAAACCATGAAGGAGTGAAGGAAGTGCCTAAAAATTTAGGAGTAGAAGGAAAAGTAGTTTATTCTTTCACATCCGTGTCTATTGCCAGAGATCTTAGACATTCCCACACCAGAAACTTTCCTCACAGAAGCCTCATCAGAAAATGTGTCTGAAATTGAAGTGTGAATAGAAGAGGTTTCAGCACAACTCAACAAAATGAACAGTAACAAATTGATACAACCAGCTGGTATTCCCCTAAGAGTTGTAAAGAAACTTGAGTATGAAATAGCTAAACTGTCAAAATTGAATGTAGTAATAACTTCTCATTTATAACTGCCCTAGTACTGTAGAATGAAAGGTAACGTGTTTCTTCTGGTTTCTTTAGAGGGGAGGAGGAGGGCGATTTTTTATTTTCTTTTTCAAAACACTTTAAGGAGGACCTGTTGAAATGCTAACCAGAAAGACAAATCAAAGTAATGCAAAATGAAAGAATGAGATTTGTGGTCTGTAGGACTAATAATAATGTTCCAGAAAAATCAGAATTTTTCTTATAAAAGAAAATCTGAACATAAAACATTTTTCAATGCGTGAAAAAATATGATGGAGTCAAAAAAGTCTAATTAGCTTTCCTAAAGGTACTTGACAACATTCTTCTATGAAAGATTTCAAAGAAACAAAAGCATAAAAGTGGGAAACCATTAATCTTGTAAGTTAATTACTGGTTAGAAGATAGCAAATCAAGGATAGGAATAATTAGGCAGCTTTTCCAGTGTAGGGACGTCACCAGTGGAGGGAGAACTACAGAGACCTGTTCTAAAGTTTTTGCTCTTGAAAATATTGATAAAATCATAATAAGTGGAAAGTCATGACAAAATTTGCCAAAATAACTAACCAATTCACATTTGTAAAGATAAAATCAAATTAAATTCAGCATCAACAAAAGCCAGTGATGTACATGTATAAAAAAACCCTATCTTTGATTACAAAGTAAAAGTCCTGAAGTAGTTATAACAAAAAAGATGTTAGACATATAAGCAGTTACATCACAACACAGTTGCAGTGCTTGAAAGTAGTCAAAAAGCATAACTGGGTATCAGCAAATACTAGGCGCTTAGAAGAGAACAAACATACATACAAAGCTTTACCATTGCAGTAACATCGTGCTTCCTCTAACACAAAAGTACAACACAGAGTTCTTGTCCCTAATTCAGAATAATTGCATTAGTAAATGAAAAGAGATGAAGAAGGACAGATAGGATAATCAGAAGTAGGAAATGAAGAAGAGCAAAGACAAAATATTCAGATTTTGAAATGATCAAAGATGTGGAAACGAGGAGAAACCTAGGCCAGCTACCAAAGAACTATCTGACTGAACTGCAGATTTACAGCTGGAATCTTTTAAATGTGAGGTAATCATAGAATCATATGATTGTTTTTGTTGGGACAGACCTTTAAGATCAGCAAGTCCAACTATCAACCTGACACTGCCAAAACCACCACTAAACCGTGTCCCTAAGCACCACATCTACCCCTCCTTTAAATACTTCCAGGGATAGTGACACCACCACTGCTCTGGACAGTCTGTTCCAATGCTTAACAAATCTTTCTGTGAAGAAATTTTTCCTAATATCCAATCTAAACCTCCTCTGGTGTAACTTGAGGTCATTTCCTCTTGTCCTATTGCTTNAACTTGAGTCCATTTCTTCTTGTCCTATTGCTTGTTACTTGGGAGAAGAGACCAACCTCCACCTCTACACAACCTCCTTTCAGGTGGTTGTAGAGAGCGATAAGGTCTCCCCTGAGGTTCCTTTTCTCCAGGCTAAACAACCCCCGTTCCCTCAGCTGCTCTTCATAGGACTTGTGCTCCAGACCCCTCACCAGCTCCGTTGCCCTTCTCTGGGCACACTCCAGCACCTCTATGTCTTTCTACTAGTGAGGGGCCCAAACCTGAACACAGTACTGGAGGTGTGGCCTCACCAGTGCTGAGTACAGAAGTACAATCATCACTTCCCTAGTCCTGCTTACCACACTATTCCTGATACAGGCCAGGATGCTATTTGCCTTCTTGGCCACCTGGACACACTGCTGTCTCATATTCAGGTGGCTGTCAACCGACACCCCCATGTCCTTTTCTGCTGGGCAGCTTTCCAGACACTCTTCCCCAAGCATGTGACACTGCATGGGGTTGTTATGACCTAAGTGAAGGACTGGACACTTGGCCTTGTTGAACTTCATACCATTGGCCTCAGCCCATTTATCCAGCCTGTCCAGATCTCCTAGAAGAAGTCATTAAAAGACTAAGAAGGACGTTATATTTAAATTCTATTAATTCAAAAGTTGGTAGTGTGGCTGGATGTCTCAATGTCTCTCTTTTTATGTTCAAAATCAAATCTTCATTATAAATCCATATAGAGATTGCCCACCTATGAAATGTTCATGAAATGAAACTGTTTGCTAGCAGTTAGTAGTCCATTGTTGCTTAATTAACACAAATGTATTGAGTTTTTCAAAAGACAGCCTTGAAAATTCTCTATTATTCTTATGCTTACATGATACAACATATTTTGCTATATTGAAAAAGTTTGTTTTCTAGAGATGTATGTAATTTATGTAACACTGATGTTTCCTAATAGTATTATTTTGAACTTTTTTTTTCTCAGATTAGTATTAAAATGGAATGTGATGAATGTGCCTTGACAGGATTTAGGATGTAGTAAAAATTTCACCAGCTTTAATACACTGTCTTGTTTTAGCAGTTCTTCACAACGGTAAGTCCTTTAGGTTAGAATTTCATTTAGTTTCGGTCACTGGACTTTTCCCCCTCAAAATGGAAAGTTTCTGTTGAAAAAAATTAAACCAATGAAATATCTACATTGTTGATTTGCAAGAAACAAACCATTTATGATAATCAGTGGAAATGACTATCTAAATGATATGTCAGCAAATCTTTACTAAATGTAGCAATGAAATCTCCAGTCCAGAGGCCAAGAAGTGTAGAGAGACCACATCAACTCTATATCATGCTGAGCACAAAGATCTCCTTTGAGCCCAATTTTGTGCTTCTATGGCCCTAAAACCTGAAACTTCCTCATGTATATTTTTCAGCTTGGAGTTCCAGCGACAATGTGTGGCTATATCGTAAGTCAGAAAAGCAATGTTTTGTCAGCATCAATCTAACAGTACACGCTGCCTATTCTGGATGTAACCTGACAGTGCGTATGAGTGTCACAAGTTTTCTGAAGTAGCATTAGAAGAGTTTGGGGGCCAAGGGTGCACAAGTTATTTTCACACTGTATTTCAGTCAGAGTATGTTCAGACATCTTTGCTATTTCACATCCATTGTGCCAAAAATATTATAGTCCCTTCTAATAGGCCTTTTGTCCCTAGCTCATATGCTTTATAGAAACCATAATACAGTCCTCAAAACACGGCCGAATTAAAAGTCAAGAGATATACATACATATATTTTTTTATATTTTTTTTTCTTCAATTGACACAATGCATATCTACCTCAGAGGGGCCCATCAACCCTCAGATGAACAACAGGTGTCATCTTATTGCAGAGTGCATGAGATAGGACAGGACCAAAGCTCACTAAATAATTTTATCATGAGTTCATAAAACAGTTTTTGCTGCTGCAGATTACCGGGTCCCTTGAAGTTTCAGAAAGCATCATAACTCTAAATGCAAGCTGACTTTTTGTAAGAGTATCTTCAGTTCTCTTCAAGCCTCCAAACTCCATGGTAAACTGAAAAAGAATAAGATAAGAAAATAATTAGAGAAAATATAAGCAGGAAAATATCCTAAAATTTTAATAATGTAATAAATTTAATATAAATCTGTAGTTATTTGGGTTAGGGCTACTGGGGTTAGAAACTTCAATGACTCTGGGTGAATTGAATCAACAGCATTAAAAGAAGGCAACTGGTAATATACTTACAATTCTAAGTAAATTGTGAAAATTTTGAATACAGCTGGACAAAGTTGCATTACAGACAGTGGGTTTGCTTTAGAGTTTTATGTAATTGATACATTTTGTCTGGTGAACCTTGTTCTACCCCACTTAAAATGAAATAAATGACTTAACTGTATTTTCTGAAATGGATTCCAAGACAAAAATGTTAGCTAAGCTATGCACTGACAGAAAATTACTCTGCTGAAGTGCTTGTAGAGAATTTCTAAGTTCCCTTGGAGCATTCATCTTTAAGGCAGATAATATAAAAATGAATAAATAAACACTGGCATTAAGTGGAAGGAGGATGGGAAAGAAGTATTTGTAGGAAAAAGATTTGTACAGCCAAGGGGCAAGATGGGTCAAACCAAAACTATCAGCACTACACTAAAAGATTCCTGATATATTCTCCTAATACAGCATTAATGTCTTGCCATAGTGGTGATCTTTGTGACCTTAGCAAGATCTACTGTAATTTCTCATGAGAACTCTGTGTTGACTTATAACCTTGCAGATGCGCACAGGAACATATAAATGACACAGATGTGCTATCAGTCAGAAACATAAGCTTTTTTTGGATCTTTTCAAATCCCAAAGTTCATCACTAAGAAACAGGAATAAAATAAATACATTTTGTATGACACAGAAATGTCTCAGTTATAAGAAGGAAAACATCAGAAAATGTCATGAGCTGAATGTAAGGGGACACTATGTGGAGCTGTGGACATTATTACATAAAACATATCATGCGTGTCACCAGCTGCACTTTTGAGCATTACATGTCCAAAGTCAGGAAGTACATTTTAGAATGAAGATGTCATGAACTATTGCACAGACTTTGGCCTTTGAATACTCAACTGCTTTGGAAAAGTTCAGCTTTTCAGTATTTCCTGAATCATTCAGGAACCAGACAGATTTCATTTAAAAACCCTTTAGGTTTTCTGTGGTCTGTAACTGTAGTTACATTTTAGCCAGTGTCATTCCTACTATGAAGATAATAATATGTATATTTACATGAATTGTGTATGAGAAGGTGCATAGGAGGCTCTTATTTAAATAATGCCCAGGATGTCTTAAAGCATAATGATCTCCCTAGAGCGTGACTAAAAGCTTAAGATATTAAAATTGGCTGATTAAGAAATCATTTGTGTTCCCCTCCTGTTGGTAAGATATATATAATGATTTTCATTAAGTAGAGGCATTGCAATCAAACATGACGTGTAACTTGCTAGTAAGATAGAAGGTATAGGCAAGTAGGAAGAAAGACCAGTCAAGGTGATGAAAGTGAAAGGCAGGTTGCTGCTGCTGCCTTGCCAGCCAACTTTATACTGCCAAATTTGTCATTTACTTAAAGCAAGATCTCATAAGTACAGGTCTTAAAAAAAAAAATAATTACACAAACACAATCCATATTGTAGAACAGCAATATATATATAAATACATTTTCAAAGGCCCTTGAAGACTTTAGCCTCTAGCAATTTAAAGTGGCTAGTCTCCAGACTATTAACCAGCTTACAAATTGCTTGCATAATTCACATTTTTTCAGGGAAAAAAAAGGCCTTAAAATTTTAGTTCATATGACAGCACTAAAAATAAGCATAAAAAATATATTTTTATATGTAAAATCTATTCATTACAGAATGGCAATAAGATGCTTCAGGATTCTGAACTTGTTGTGATTAATGTACTTCTTGTTTGCATCAGCTTCACTTCATGCCTCGCTACACATCCAAGGTGTCCATTAATCAGCACTGCCGCATAGTCTGTCGCATCTTGTTGCTTAAATAACACAATCACTCACGGTGGGAGGTATCTAAAACTAGACCAAATTTTTCCACTTTGAGCTTTAGAACTTCTTAAGTGGCCTTTGGAAGACCTTTTCTCATCATTCTAGCAGTTTCACAGACACGTGATGTCTCATGCAGAAGTAGAGCAAATGAAATCTTTTTAATGTGTAGATATCCTTGTTCTCCATTTGAGGAGTTTTACTCAGCATACTATGCAGTGAATTATGGTGTCTTCATTTGAGACTTTCAAATGCAGTAGGATGGTACTGGAACTACATGTTTTTTTGTAATTTAAAATAAAGTGGGATCTCTGTCACAATGAATTCTCCAAGGATGACAGTGACACATCATGGTTTTGATGAAAAATAGAAGACATCTATACTTTTAAGTAAAAATATAAAACATACAAAAAGAGCAACTGAAATCTCAAATATATTATGTCAAATATTATTTGGGAGAAAAATAAGTATTTAATTTTTAATGACAGTCACAATTTTGTGCAAAAAATCATAGGAACCTAAAATTTCTTATTCCATTTATTTCTCATTTCTCTAAGGGACCATCTTACATGTTGTACTGTTGAAGGAATCGATGTTTCTCCCAAAAAAGGATTTAAAATAAAAATACAACATTTTCTTGACATGGGAAAAGGAGTCTTTTTATCAAAAAACAGAAATACAGAGGTAAAAGCAAGGCGAAGAAATAGAATAACTCCAGTTGGAATAGAATAGACTATATCACTTGGAAGAGACCTACAATGATCACCTAGTCCAACTTCCTAACCAAAATTTAAATCATGTTATTAAGGGAATTGTCCAAATGCCTCCGAAACACTGACAGTCTTGGGACATCGACCACCTCTCTAGGAAGCCTGTTCAGTGTTTGTCCACCCTCTCGGTAAAGAAATGATTCCTAATGTCTAGTCTAAACCTCCCCTGGTGCAGCTTTGAACCATTCCCACACTTCCCATCACTGGATACCAGGGCAAAGAGATCAGCACCTCCCTCTCCACTTCCCCTCCTCAAGAATCTGGAGAGAGCAATGAGGTCTCCCCCTCATCCTCCTTTTCTCCAAACTAGACAAGCCCAGAGTCCTTAGCCACTTCTTATAGGACATTCCTTCCAGCCCTTTCACCAGCTTTGTTCCCCTCCTCTGCATACATTCATGGACCTTCACATCATTCTTAAATTGTGGGCCCCAGAACTGCACACAGTACTCAAGGTGAGGCCGCACCAATGCTAAATACAACAGGATAATCATCTCTTTTGACTGGCTAAATCTAGAATTTAATTCTTATTCTCAGTTAAAAAATTGAACAGTGTTCTATTTCTGCGAATGCCACCAGAGAGAAATACTAGTACCTAGATTTATGCCACTGGTTTACAAAAATGTCTGTATATGAAAGCTGAAACTTTTAAGCACAACTTTTAAGGAGACAATTAATTTATGTAAAGATTTCTGTTTCTAGACTTTTAAAAAAAATGCAACAGTGTGTCTGTGGAAATTGCAAACCTCAGTTTGAGGGGCAATATAAGATAGGAATTGTTCAAGTTAACCCCCCCACCACCAAACCCTACATGAGAACAACAAAACCGTACTTAAGACTAAACTTCACACTTTTGTTTTCTATTGCAGAGTCCAGATACAAGAATTCTTAATTCTCTTGGAGTGAACCTCAAGAAGGTATTGGTTTATAAAAGGCAACAGTAAGCAAAAATCAGAATTCTTCAGAAGCACAACTTTAAAAAGAATCAGAACAATTAAGGAAAAGAGAAAGGAGGACAGCAATTTCCCAACCATAAACCAAAGCAGTGAAAAACATGAGAATTTTAAAGTGGAGAATGATTAACTGCTATTGTGCTCTACTTGGATTCAGAAGCAGCACTCCATATTCATTATTTATTTCCCAATACTGAACTGAGATTAATAAATTGGACATATGCTTCACACCAAGGATATGTAATAAATTCCTAGATCCTGAGTGTTTTTGTCACTGGGAGGTAACTTAGAAGACAGAAATTTGCATATTGAAAGGCGTTTTACTGCAGTTATACAAAAGCAATGTCTTCACTATTTTGCATACCAAAACGCAAAACCCCACACTTGCCATCTTCAGATGGTTGAACTCCACATGGACCATTACCACCTTATACTCAGAAGATCTTTCCACCAAGACAGCCTCACAGTAATGTGTTTTGTTGCTTGGCTATCTTTTATAGATGAGGAACTGAAGCGGAAAAAAGATTTGAGCTCAAATTCTGCCTGTATTATGCTCTGTACCACAAGTTTCCTCAGACTTCCATACAGTGAGTAAACCAGAGAACTATTATAATGCATGATTTGCTCAAGATCCCTTGAAAATCTAATGAGATTTGAAACAGACCTTATTACCAGACTTCTAAATGAATTTTAAACCTAAAGATTGCCAAGCAGGATTTTAGTATCTCATCTTTTCCTAAGTTGATATAAATTCCATTGTTTAACTATTTTAATGAAATTAATCCTATAAAAATCTGTTTCTTGAGATTAAGCTATTAAAATAAATAAATGTTTTATGTATTACCAGATATGTTAGCACGCCCAAGGTTTAGATGGATATTTCTCTGGGATTTTGTACAAAATTTATCTGAACATGAACAGTTTTAAATAACTGGGAAATATCCATAAAATAAAGAACCCTAAAAACTTCTATTGCCAATTAAAATTTATTTGATTTGTTTGTTATTCAGACTCCAGAAAGCATTTGTATACCGTTGTGATAGGACAAGGTTTGCGTGCATAGCATGCAAATCATTTTTTTAACACATGGACCATGACAGATGTGTAACATATAATTTCTATAAAGCTTATTCATCAAAAAAAGAAAAAGAAAATACATGGGTATGGTTTACATGGTAAAGCACACAAAACAGAGTATATTTTAAATAAAAGCAACTGCTTTGTGAACGGTCAACCGACTAAAAATGGCCTATTCAAAGAAATTTGTTGAATATTTATGATTAAAAAATACATTTGCAAGATGAACAATTTATGCACAAAGTGTTTACAGATTATTCAATCAGTTTGAATAGTAAGTATCCTCTTTAAGGAATCTCTTTGTCCTTTAGGATATGTTTTTTTCCTCAATTAGTGGGACCTGTGAGTCATGGGGTGTTTATAGCACCTGTACTCCCATCAAATATGAAATTCTTTAGCTGGGTTGCTAAGACAGAGAAAATAAAAGGCATGACAATTCAAACCTGTGTCTTTATTGTGGGTGGATATAAACACTGCAAAATGACAAAAAAGTAGGATATACAGTGGAGAATAACATAGGTTTATGACTAATGATACATTTTTATAGAATTTTTTAACAAAAGCTTTACTCGGCTTGTGAGGTTTTTTTCAGAGTAAGAATAAAAAGAAATTATAGATATATATGCAGAAACAGATACAAGTTTAACAGTCACCAGAGAGAGTGTATGAAAGAGATTTTCTGTGGTCCACAGCTAGGGAAATCCGAGCTCCCAAAGTAACGAAGGAAAAAAAGCATTCATTAAAAAAAAAAGTCTTAGTTAAGGTGTGCAGGATTATACCAAGGCTGTACCAACCAGTTTATGTCTACCTCTTTCTTCTCAGCTCACTATAACAAGCAAAATCAAAGTTTGACTTCTTTAATTACAAAAATCTATATAGACTATAGCAGCTGAAAGTAGGGAAATGCCAACATTTGATACAACTCCCTTGCACATAAGCATTACAGTACATGATGTTTATTCTCTCTTTGAGCCAAAGCACTCATGACTTATTCAGCATGCTGGAAGAACGGGCTCAGGGTAAAGAAGTAAAGATGCATCATAAATGGTGTTAGTGGAAGGAAGAATACTACATTTTCTTTAGATACTGGGAGTTACATAGAGAATAAAGCAGAACTGCAGAAGGAAAAGTTTAAATCTCCTGGTTTAAGTGAATACCACCAAAAACAAAATAAAAAGGAAAATCTAATCCAATTCCTGCCTCAGCTACAGGTTTTCTATGATATTTTTATGAAGTTTTGGCCATGTTTTGGTAATGATTTGTTTTTGGCAATGATTTAATTCTCAGTTTTGGTGTCTTACACAAGCCCAGAGCTTAATATACGTAATGGTAAGCACCCACACCTATAACTGATGTAAATGGGAGAGTGGGTACATAGTAAAGGTTACAGCCCTGGGTGCCAGCAGATGTGCTGAACAACCAGGACCACAGAAGAAATTATTGGTTCAGGCCTGAACATTTGTGAAATGTTGTCCCACATCAGAGAAGGCAACCATAACTGACATGGCAGGGCTACCACATTTTAGAATTCCAGGAAGCAAAATAACAACCGATATTGTACAGTATATCAATGAGTATCAGTAAATACAGTGGGATTGCCTTGAAAAGATGTAGCAAAAGGATGTACTAATCTCAGTTCTGGGTTGTTACCTACTCATTACACTAAAATTATCATGGGTCCTGTGAGGTTCAGGAAATGACAGGCTATCATAAAACACTTTCAAAAGTACTGAGTGATGTTGCCTGGGTAACTTAAATTCTAGCATCCCCTAATTAAAGTGCTTAACTTACTTTCTTAAGAGATTTATTTTAAGAATCTTGTTGGCATAATCATCTAGCTCATTAAACTGGTTCCATGCCAGTGTGACTGAACTCTTGTCAACGGAGTCAAAGCAAAGCAAAACTGGTGCAGTGAGGTGAAGAATCAGGAGTAAGGTGAATATTACAGTCAAGTTGAACTTTCACCTTGTCAGACTTTTTTCTTGTTAATAGTTATATACTTATGCTTAGCTAGATATACAAGTGGGCATTAAGATTTGAAAGGAATGGTCTGAGGTTGCTAGGACTTTATTTGGGGTAGTGGGGTTGGGGGGTTTTGTTTAAGCTTTTTTTTCCCTCTTTAAAATAACCTGACAACTTCTGGAACCTGTTATATTCAAGTAATGCATCTAAGCAGCACAGTGCCCAGTGAGTACAAATTCATAATTGCAATTTCCACCTGCCTAAGCATCAGTCAGACCTGCAGCACTCTGAAGCAGGCCATCCAGTTCCACATGTTGGAGCTCTTCCTTTTTCCTGGAAATATTTCAGTATGGTCTGGGTCAGAAAAGGAGTGAGTGTAGCTACGGATATACTAAATGCGCTCAGGCTGTTGCTTGCACTGTGGTCCAATGGCATAGAAAGGCCTGCATATATAACCTACAGCTCTCATCCTCCAAAGGGGAGCAGCTGCATGAAGACCGTCCTCTGGAAATGGTTCCTTCTTCATCATAACTCCCATACTACACTCAGGAATTGTTTAGGACAATATTGTTTGACCTGGACCAAGACAGCATCAGGCACATTT
The DNA here is from genome assembly GCA_008711295.1 of Anarhynchus alexandrinus. Taxonomy (NCBI): domain Eukaryota; kingdom Metazoa; phylum Chordata; class Aves; order Charadriiformes; family Charadriidae; genus Anarhynchus; species Anarhynchus alexandrinus. Next base: position 732,514 of record VUYV01000079.1, on the reverse strand, counting down.
TGACCAATTTAATATTATAAATAATCAGATTCCAGTACCTATCAAGTCCTTTTGATGACTTTTTTTGACAAGTATAACCATAACTTCTGTATTCATATGATATAATAGTTTATAGGTTTGGGTACACACAGGAAGGAGAAGAAGACCCTAACACCAGTAAATATTTAAAACATCTATATTATAATATGCAGATACATAATCTTTCATTATGACTTCCAACAGATCAGACTTCTGAACACTTTATTGTGAGAAAAGTCACAGTAAGAGGAAGAGAGATGTCATCCGGACATATGACCACATGCAGTGTTGGTTAAGCACAACTCATAGAATGTTACTTTATGGAGCATAGTCCTTTTCATAATTTTCCTCCTTCATTTTTTGCAGGGTGATGAAATTGCCTAAACTTCTTCTCAGACACTATAATAAGGCAGCCAGGGAAATATCCTTTTCGTATCGTCTGAAAGAGGCTTCTCAAGATCACTATAAGACACAACAGTCTGTGAAGGGATGAATACCATCAGGATTTTGACAGTTATACACAGGCACAGAAACAGACAGAAGTGAGGAAGAGATGTCTTTGTTCCTGGGCAAGGCAATATCATCTTTTTGTGAAACTAGCTAATGATGACAAAACCACACATTTATCCACAATACAGCAGAATGCCTGAAGGTATGCTTGGACTTGTTTATGGCTTCCATTTATCAAAACACTTAAAAAACAGAAAGGGAGACAGGATACTTGCCTTAAAGAGTTTTCAGTTTCTTTTGTGTACATTCAATGTATCTTAATTTAATATAACCCCCATATGACTATTGCACTTTTACTTTAGATTTTGTAATCTCAGTTGAAAAGATAGCCCAGAGCTATTAAGATAACTGCGGCTTTTAACCTTTCTACAATTATGTAGATGATTCGAAGATGACAACTCCATGACACCTAAACCCATTTACTAGACTTAAACAATATTTCAAACTCCTTTGCATAATGGGAGAAAATTTGGAAGATGGAAAATCTTGTAATTTTAATGTATGAAATTTCAAGCTTGAAGATCTACTAAAAAGAAACTCAAGAATGACAGACTGTCACCAGTGTGTGAAAGATTCTGGGAAGGCAAAATACAAAGAAGGAATTAATCAGAATGTACAAAACAAAAGGGTACTTAAACCCTATTGTCATTCTTCTGGCAAAGTTAAGATGTGTAAGATGAAACTAGACATGGAGGAAAAGAAGAAAAGAAATATACAGAATAATTGGGCTACATCAGACAACCTGAATCAATGCAAAGTCTATTTGCATCAGTAAAAGACAGGCATAACACAATGCTACTAAAAATAGAAGCTAATTTTATGATCATTTTATTTCCTTGTTCTTCAGCTAATTCATGTTCAAATACAAAAAAAAAGAAAGAAAGAAACTAATGCAGGCACATACAGAAGTGCTTTCAGGATCTTAACTATTATCACAACTGTATTCCCATCAGAATATATTGGTAAGCAAGCTAATCCTTACATATTTTTGTTGTTTTCCTTCACTGGTTTACTGTATTACTGCTATACTGCATTACTCCCACAGTTGTTTCCTCATACTTGCTGAAGTGCCTATGAAATAGTCATTATTGATCACTTTCTTTTCATTGGATGTGTGGGAAGGTGTGATAGTATTCCTGAGCTGCTGTGTTAAACATGGTGTATTGCATTTGGACCTGCACTAGATAGACTGTCTGTAAAAGCAGAGCGCGGCTTTCATCAAAGCTGCCTGCAAACTAAATCAGAAGACTGTGTCAAAAAAGACTTGGGAGAAGGGAAGGGGGAAGTGAGAGAGACACAGACCATGAAAAGAAAGAGTTGTCTCAACACCCAGTTTAAGAATTAATTTCACCTGCTGAGTGTTCCGAAATGCCTGTTCATTGCCAGTACTCTTTCCCTTCCCAATGACAGCTATAACACCGACAAGGTCATAAGAGGTGGAAATGAAAGTGCTCTGTGCTCCCCAGCTAAAGTTTACTGCAACAAGGAGACCGTGGTATTTTGCAGTCAGAAGCTGCCAAGAAAACATAAAACATTCTGAGTCTCTGAGTAGAGCTCACTGGTTATTAACTGCATTTCATGGCAGGAGCTGAACTGGGGTGTGGCAACAAGATGAGAATTCCTTTCCTCCCAACCCTGCCCCAGTTGTGCTAACACATCTATTAGAGCACCAAAACCAGCATGTGATTAATTCTAGGCTGCACTAGACCACAGTCTTATCTTGATTCAGCCACTATAAATCTAGAATAACTCTACAGAACTTGCACTTCACTGCAACTAAGATGAGAATCTGGCTTCCCACATGTAATCCTTCATTCTCAGCTCATGACAGCACTGTCACATTAGGAACTTTTGATTTTTTAAAACCGCTGCAACATGAGAGAATTACCCAGAATGTGGAGCTTGACACAGTCACTCTCTTTGCTTAAGCCCCCTGAATCACTTGTCTTGGTACTTCTGGAAAATATATTCCAGGAGACTATGCAAATTTCAAATCAATAAATTGTTGTGTGAAGACTAGACTTAACAACTTGATTTCCTATAAATTTATTTTCTAGACCTTCCTCTGAAATAAAACAAGCTCTGTTCTCTTTTCTTTCTTTCTTTTCCCTGGTTGTTCTCTAATTTGCACCAAATACCATAATTTCATCCCAAAACCCAGCTGTCTATAATTTACACTGAGTTCTGGCAGAATGAGAGCCAGCGCATGATCTGCCAGTGTCCAAGCTCTACATGTGTTGCTGGACAGCCAGCAGATCAAACAGAAAATATAACTACCAAGTCGACTTTACAGCCTCCTTTCACCAGGAGAACTAATTTCTTCTCTAACTGACGATTTTTATTAAGATGTTAGAAGTTAAGACTTTTGAAACCTCTAGCCTTCAGCTATACCTGTTGAAACTCATCAAGGCTTTTACACATTATTTGAACTAATGGGCAGAGAACAGTCATTTCTGTCTTCCCTTAGTTTATTCCTGGCTTAGGAAGCCATAATAAAAGCAGAGTTGAGGAGATTCCTTCTGTGTGAGAGTGTGTGCTAACTCGTTAGTAACTTTTCTCTTCCTGTACCTATATAACATCTTGCCAATTCATTAAAGGAAGTGCACGATAGTACTTCCAGGAGCCCACTTCATGCTACAGCACGATCCTATGGGCACACACCATTTATCAGCTTCTTCCCATGCCTTAGAAGTGGAAAAATTGTTTATAGTCAAATCTCCCTTCTTTTTCCTGGACTTATTAACAGCTCACAAAGAATCTAAAAATATATTCAACCAAAAATGCAGACGTGTACAGCAATGCTTCAAAATGAAATCAGGATAAAGAATAAAGTCAGTATAAAGTATTAAATCAGTAAAACGCTGAAGTTTTCCCCTAGCAGTCAAATTTTCAAACATTAATTTCCTCATTACCTTCTATTTCTCTCAGTTTTAGATACCTACAATTTCTGTCTATAGAGGAGAAAGAATCTTATAAAAAATTTCTGTCATGCTCCTGTTTCCCCGTGCAAAACTGTAAAACTTTCCACTTTTTTCTCTGCTTTGTGAATTTGAGGTATTGTTTTTTAGTGGATTCCTTTCAATTTGCTGAACCACTTCTTCAAGACAACATCAGATTTACTGCGAACAACATCCTTTTATTTACAGTTGTGACTAGTCACTCAGCCTGGCCCAACCGAAGGAGATTGGGGGTCTATCACTTTTTGATTGCCAGAGATTAAGGTTAAAAAAAACCCTCTTCACAAGGGACACATAAGCCCCCTTCAAAACAAAATAGTGAGGTCGTTCAGTGTCTTATTTATGATCTTCTTACAAATCTGAAAACTGAGTGACTTCAAAAGGCTTTACTCTAATTCTCACTTATTCATTTACATAAGAGTCTAAGTGAGAATTAAGTCCTTTATATCAGTAGCCATGGGTGATTTTGTTCTCTTAGATTTTGAAGCATTCAAGTCTGGAGAATTTAAAAATACCAAAGAAAAAAACCCTAACAAACATATATAGACAATAAGGGCAAGGAAGCAAACAAGAGCAAAAAATGGATTACAGATGCTTAAAGGAATGTCAATGGATTTCTCTTCATCTCCTCAGTATTCAGAAATAATCAGCTTCCCTGAGAGAGATGCATGTTTTTTATATAAGAAACATAGTTACAATAGGGATCTTGTCTCATCTCATGTACAAATGTAACTTAAGGTTATCATGTTTTATATATTTCACTTCTGAACTGTGTTATGTTTGTAGGGCTGTCAACTGCTTTATCATAAAGAGCAAATACAATTTTTCTCATCCAAAGAGCAGCATTTATGAGAACTGAAGCCTCCATCTTGCTCACTCACAACTGATCTTTCATAAAAAGTTCTCTATCCATCATTCTGAAATACAGACACAATTTTCATTCTGTTTAAGAATACATTACTCTGCATTACCTCCCATGAATGCACACAAAAAGAGACCTTTGCTGACACTTCAGTCTATACTGTCCATGCCCAAAATATATCCTGTGCTTTGTAGAACAGACTGTGTAAGCGTCCCCAGGAAAACAGAATCATGATTATTGCTCTCTACGCATTTTTAAAATTAGTGGTACAGGTCAATATACAGGATAAAAAACAAAGAATGACTTATTGTGTTCCACTATAATGCAAGAGAAATTATTAAACATTAAAAAGCAAAAGCATTTTGAGATCCTATTTAGTGGATTCCCAAACTTTCCCCCTCAACAGTTTTTATTTGCTTATATTAACTGTGGAAAGTATAACTCAATCTCTTATTCATTAGATACAAAATTTGTCCAAAAATACGAGAAAATCCACTAAAAGGTTCTAATAGATACTTTGGTTTTAAATCAGAAACGTGAATTTATAACACGTCTGATTCTAGACTACAGGTCTGAATCATCCGTGTACATTTCTGTATTTGGTGTTTGCATAAACAGAAAGTGGCTTTTAGATTTTAGAGACAATAGATATCTATCTTGTATAAAGTATTCTGAGGGATCTTTATCTTGAGTATAGTTTTGAGGAAGTTTAAAAATGTGATTTTAAAATAACCAAACCATAGGCAGTCCCAACTGTTAAACTAAGGATGTATGCTGTGCTTCTCCTCAGCCTCTCTGTCACTCAGAATTTAGCATTCTTTCCTGAAGATTACTTAGTCCATAATACAGGGTTTCTCCCAACTTTTAATCACCTCACATCTAAATTTACCAGTTTACCAGATGTATAAATGACTTCACAAAGTTAGGATTCTAACAGAGGATATAATTACTTATATATATGTGTGTGTATATATATTTGTGAGTGTGTGTGTATGTGTATAAAAATATATATAAAACCAGGAAAATATTGAGGAAAAGGGGTTCACTAGTGAGTGGCTTAAAAGAGAAGTAATGTCCAGAATATAAAAAAAACCCGAAACGAGTTTAATTCAGTTGAAAGGCAATTACAACAAAAATAGGAAGAGCAATAGAAGTTGCTTAAAATGTGACTATCATCCTTTTTTCTCTATTCAGTTTTGTCATATTACTGTTGATTACATACTTTATAAAAGATGATGGGTTTGAATGTTTAGGCTTGGAGGAAGGTGAAAAGAGGGTCACTTTTAAACTGCTTTGATACTCAGTCTAGGACAAGTAATTTAACTAATCTTTATATCCAGTGGTTTGTTGTTTTGTTTTGTTTTGTTTTGTTTTGTTTTTTAAATACAGTGGTATATATTTCTGTTTTAAACTTTGTACTGTTGGTATATCCTTTTAGAATCACTACAATTTTATGCTCTTGCAGTATTATCAATTCAAGCTTTAGGATTTGATGCCACTGAAATTCCTCTGGTAATGATAGCTCATCTTACTCAAACACAAATTTAATGTCTGGTCATACAAGATATCACAGAAGTGTTTTGTTTACAAAATCCATAGATGACAGTATTTTCTTCCCTATGTTTTGTAGGATAAAGTGAAAACCTCTTCCTTATCATTGATGCATTTGAGACTTGATCTGTCTGCTTCTTCTGTTAAATAATACATTTTAGGAAACAGGACACAAAAAAAAATCTGAGATTGCACTTTACATATGAAACATTATTAATCTGTTTAAGAATAACTATTAAATGATCATCAGTGGTTTCAAAGAGTGCATTTTGATCCTTTGTCAGTGAAACAATTCAAATGGAGAGCATAGTGTGTGGCCATTCAGTGATCTGGTTATGAATTTTACACAGCTTGCAGCAATTTCTTTAAGGCCTTAGATTCTGGAATAACACTAAATTTAGGTATCTCACTTTTCATTTGAGTAGTTTTTGCTCTGCATAGATATGAAGAAAAGCTTTACTAAGTAAAAAAACCAACCATCCAAACACACACAAAAAAAACCCAAGCAAAAAAACCCGCCAACAAACAAGAAAAATCAGTAAAACCAGAAAAAAGTTGTAATACGACAGTTACCCAAGATGCTGATTTTAATGTTGGGACAGCTTTTACATAACTGCTAAGCGCATGAACTAATTATTCCCTAAAGTCTCAATTTCCATTAAGCTTCCAAGTTTCATTTTTCTTGAAATAAGTATTGAAACTGTTGCATGGCATAGAACCATAGCTGTTCTCTGTCAAGGTGGCTTGATTTGCATTTGAAAGATATAGTCTTCTTGGGAAAGACTGCCTCCTTCCATCTTTGTATTTATTTTTTTTTTTCCTTCCAATTAGGCAGACAGGAGAGACCGTTACACTATCTTATATTCTATATTAGATAAATNTCTCAATTTCCATTAAGCTTCCAAGTTTCATTTTTCTTGAAATAAGTATTGAAACTGTTGCATGGCATAGAACCATAGCTGCTCTCTGTCAGGGTGGCTTGATTTGCATTTGAAAGATATAGTCTTCTTGGGAAAGACTGCCTCCTTCCATCTTTGTATTTTGGGTTTCTTTTTTCCTTCCAATTAGGCAGACAGGAGAGACCGTTACACTATCTTATATTCTATATTAGATAAATTTTTAAAAAATAGAAGGGTACCAATAGTACGAAAATAAAAGATGGATCAGGAATATTGAAGGGAAGCAGAAGATGGAGTGGTATGTGAAAAATGGGAAAATATATTGAATGTACGGAAAACTGAGAGGAAGCAGAGATTAAATTGTCAGAACAATTAGAAATATGAAAGACATAAAGGGTTATAAAAATACAGGGACAGAAAAGGGCAGTTGGGACAGGACTTGTCCCTTCTGAACAGTTGGAAGCCCACTTTTCTGTGTTTACAGGAACACAGACTTGGAGATAAGCTGGAATAATCAGCAAAAAGTGGTTGCTTCCTGAAGGCTCAGAAGTTAAAAGGCTCATTTTAGGTTCCTGATTTAAACCAGTTTCTTTTTCTCTCTTTTTTTTTTTTTTTCCCCAGGGAAGAAGGGAAGGAAAGCTGTCAAGTTGTTTGACTGCTTGACTTTGGGTGTATTGCCCTTTACACAGGGATGAATTGCACCCTAAACAAACTCAATATGATCTGCAATAAATTATACTTACTTTTTATGATGTATTAATTTACACTCTAGAATGCAGTGAGTGAGACTCTGCTGTAAACCATGCCAGAACACATAGTTGTGTGAAAGGGAGAAAAAAGCTGAAAAAGAGAAAGGAGGAAAAAAAAAAAAAGACATAGATTAATAGATGAGTTTTTAAGCAAGGCAGAAAACAGGGAATTCTAATCTACTTTTAAACTGTATGATATAAAAACACAGTATATCCATCTCACAAAAATCAGCGTGGCCATCTGAATGTACACTACCAAATTTACTTCACAGTTAGTGTTCTAAGAGAGTGTATTTTCTACTTTATGGTAATCTTTTTTGGTCCATAATGTCTGGCAGTCTTTCCTTTTGTTTTTTGGTTTGTATGTTGTTTTTTTGTGACTATTGCCATATGTTTAGTCTACCTTTATCACAAAACCCACTTATTCCTTTTTCTATGTATCTATCTAGGAGACATTGATATAGACTTTGGCTGCCATTTGGCAAAATCAGCTTGAAGGTGTCAGATTTTGAAATGTTTTCATCAGTATCTTCATGAGTTGATATAATTTTGGCAGTGTTAAAGGCAGACACTGTGGAAGACAGAATTTAAAAGTATTTAAAATTTAGAACATTAAAGGAAACCTGAAAAAAACTATTTCATTAAATAGATTATCCAGGAATGAGAATAAGGAGGTGCAGTGTTGTTGTGGTTTAACCCGAGCTGGCAACTAAGCACGACACAGCCACTTCCTCACTCACCTCTCCTCACAGTGGGGATTTTTCAACAATTGCATTCTATCTGCTCCAATTTGTACACAGTTATAGACAGGGATATTCAATCAGAAATTTATATTTTTAACAAAATAAATATTCTATACTTATGTTGTAGCTTAATGCTCTTTAATGCAACCTAGTAGCGATTATCCTGAGAAATATCAGGACATGGCTTTGCTTTCCAATACACAGTTATTCAATAATTATGGTTAAAAAATAGTGAGAAAATAAGTTCTTTCTTATACAATGAAGTCACAGGGTAAGGGATTATTTCCCTCTTTTAAACTAGTGCTTTATGAAGAAGGTGAAACACAACGGGGTAACTGACTTCTGAGAGATTCTTTTTTAAACTTTATTATTAAATAGAGCTCAAGAACATATACTTAATGCACTATTTGTTTGCATAACCAGCCTTTAAGTTTATAAACTGTATTTTATTTTTTGTTTTTTTAGGATCTAATATTTAAAACCAGTTTGTGTTCTGTTGTGAGCACAAGAGTATACATTTTGCTCATCATAACAGAAAGCCTAACAATACTCTCTTCTGCAAAAAGGATGGAATGCATTTCCATTGCATCATAAGTCTTCCTATTTATTATCATCACATGTAATGTTGTTATGCTGTTAAATTAAAAACTTGGCCAAATTCTGCTCCATGACAGCTGGGTGGTAAGTTTTAGTATGCTGTGGATCATATTTATTGTTGGCAAAGAGCAGAATGTGCCCTATAGTATGCAAAAGACAAAGCAACCTTTCCAAACAGTCCTTTTTATTCTTAAACTGAAACTGACCGTGAATATTCACAGCTACTACAAAAGATGTGAAGCTTTTAATACTGGGTTTATTGCTTTTCTGGACTTTATGCATTAAACTCTCTTTAGTATCACTTTTCAGAGAAAACAGTATAGATCAGCTAAAAAAAAAAACTGACAGGAAGTGCCAGCAGTAGCTTCAAAATAAGCTGCAGTGATTTGAAAATATCGTCTGTCTTAAACAAGTTTCAGAAGACTGAACAAACTATTTCTTGTCTTCTATCATAATATAAGTGGTGTTGACTGTTGTAGGTAAATTTGATTTCAGATTTATTCATCTACTTTTGGGGCCACTTGGTAGATTACTTACTGTGGATTTGGTTAAATCTAGGCTACTCCACCATGACTTATGATTATCTGAAGAGCAAACATGTTAGCTTTCACAAATTTTAGAGTTAATAGTGGGTATCATTCATTTATTTTTCAGTGTATTGAGGAAATTCTAACCTTCGGTCTTTAAATTATTCTTGTCTTTTTACTCCCTGGCAAGAATTTACACATGAAGAATGGCAATCATACTTTTGATATTGAGTGGGAAAATAAATAAATAAAATCTGCTTAATAACCACTTCTTGCTGCTGACAAAATTTTCACTTTTCTTTCTCATTAGATGAAAAGAGCTTAAAACAGATAAGTGCCTTAGGTAACACCTAGCCATGAAGAGACAAAGGCCCTTACAAGGGAAATTCAGTTTTCAGGTAGACTAAGTAGTGTTCTGGATGTGTCCATCTCTGTCCATGGTTTAAAAAAAGGCTCTTGTAGCTATTTTATGCAGCTTCATAAAATGCCTATTTATAGGTAGTTTAAAACCAGGACCTGCGAACCATAAAGTTAAATAAGCTAGAAAAATTTCAGAGAAGAACAAAACAAAATATAAGAAATTAGAGAATCTGTTCCTTGAAAACAGATAAATATGCCCTTGAGCAAATGGTAAATATGAGCTTGGGAACAGTAAGAATTTTACAGTACTTGAAAAGAGTATACCTACTAAAGAAGAAAATTATTAAACCTAAAGACCATATAATCGAGAAAACGGACATTAAATGTTCAGGTTTAATACAAAAAAGAGGAAGTTCCCTTTATGGGAGGTATTGGGTTGTAAAATAGTTCCTCCAGGAAAGCAATAGAAGACTTACAGATTGGTTTTGGGGGTTTGTTTTTTTTTTCTCTTTGTTGGTTTTTGTTGTGG
>VUYV01000079.1:694303-722178 GCA_008711295.1 Anarhynchus alexandrinus | reverse complement strand
GTGGGGGGGGAACACAACACAAGAAAACAATCCTAAAACTCTGAAAAGCTTGCACCAGAGCAGGGAGAGAGAATCATCAAGATAATTTCTAGCCTTCCTTTTCAGAAGGCCATTAATTGTAATATTCTTCCTGTTCTGTTTTCAGTTAAATTTTGGCAATATTAATGAAATTATCACCTTTTATTAACAGAAACCGTATATGAAAACTGCTAAATAATTAGCAGTGAATTTTGTCTTTCTTCTGCTGAAAATTATTATAAAGAGATTATCTGTGTATTTCTTCCAGCTTCAAAATTCAATGTCAGTCTTGTTTGTAGGACTGTATTTCAGTCAATAAAAATTTACCATAAACCAAATTCACTTTAAGTGATGAGTTAAAGGAAAGAAAGAGAATCTCTTAATCACACAAATTTTGTTCTGATCCTTTTCTTTGAAAGAACCACATTAAATGGTAATTTTTTTTTCCTTTTTATGGCTTCTTATTGCTGTGTGTGGAGTTATTATAAAACACAGATTTTGATTTGTTTTCATTTAAGGAAAATGCACTGATTTTCAAGAAATGGTGTAAATATCATGAAAGCTGTTTTGTATGCTTCAAGTTATTATGTTCATGTAATATCAAACCTTGTATTCAATTAGATCTTGATTTATGAGCTTCATTTCTTATTGCAATCCATCAGATATTTTACAGGGCAAACAGCAGAACAGCTGAATATGATAAACATGTCAAAGTCAGTGAAGGATTATGATCTGGTATGAGTATTATAAGCGATTCACATAACAACAGTACAGTTAGAACTGTTTGTCAACACTTTGTTATAAATAACCTTCTCTTGGGGATTAAAGTAGCATACTTATATATATGGTTCTTGAGGGCCAAAATTGCAACTCAAAAGCTTTCCAGAATGAGCTTTCTTCTCTAGAGTTGCCTATTTCTTCTCCACATTGTGCTTCCTCAATTCTTTAGAGGTAGGGATGATCTGACAACTGCCAAATGTATGCAAAATGATTCTTGTTAACAATATATTTTTGGTAGAAAAATATGTGTTTTCTACTCACACCATCGTTGCCAAAATTTGATGAGTAACATTGAAATACTGATAAATATTGATCACTCCTAATTACCACTATCACAGCAATATCGTTGCTTATACAGACAGCAGTGAGGACATCAGTCTTCATACTAGGTACGTGGTACATCCAGGTATATGGTATACCCAGCTAACTTCCTAGTCCCAACATTATACAACTACAGCTAGAGACAGATTCAACCAATTAGGTAGTAACAGATCTTTTTGTAAAAGTAGAAAAGAACGAGACCACAAAGCTGGTAAGGTGGCTGTCTCTGCTTTCTTCCACAGCTTCCCAATAGCTAATTTGTAACTCTTCAGAGCAATGACTGAGCTTATTTTATGCTCAAAAAAGTCTAAGGAAGAGCCCCATTCTCTTTTAACGCGCTTTGCCCTTGCAAGTCAATTTACCTGAGACCTGCCTATCAATCAGACATATGAGTAGGCAGAATTCACAGGCGTGTTTGAGAACAATGGGGAAAAAGAAAACACCACAGAAAACTGAAGTTCTTACCTGAAATGTATTAATATATACACCAGAACGTATTCAATTAAACAAAATAAATATTGAAATTGCAATTCATACAAAATAGATTTTCTTTGTTCAGATTGATTTGGAACTAACAATAGATCATACTCTCTAAAACTTTAACTGAATATCAGAAACATAGTCTGTGAACTTCAATTTGCATTTGTAAAGTTAAGATAAAATTGCAGTTGTTCCAGATCAATTACTAAGAGCACAATTAAGTTGCCTAAAAGTATATATCTAGTGTCTATGGCTTCCAACTGCCATTGCAGAAGCCCCCAGGTCTGTCACAGGTACTGTATTTCACCTGCAACACATAACTGCCCCAAATACCTTAGGTATCTAAAATGACATTAGACACCCACGCCTTGCTGAATCAATAATATGCACCCTTAATATGCAAATATCCAGGATTCCATAAAAAATATGAGTGAAAGCACACATTTCAAAAGAAGAAATGTGAATGCTACATGCATGGGCAAGGGGAGCAGGAAAGACGCATATGAGATAATACATTATAAGTGGAAAGTGTAACCACTGATTAAGGAAACAAAAGGAGTCAGTGACGTGACAGTGCCAATATGACTAAAGAAAGTAAGATGTGAAGGATAGTAGCAATAAAAATAGGCTGAGAACTGATAAAGTGTTAAGTGCAGATGGGCAGATGGTAAATGATGGTAGTTGTGACTTAACACTGAAAATACACCTTTGTGCTATGTGTGGATAAATAAGGAAGATAGACCCACGTTGTATGATATGTAGGGAATCAACATTACCATATGTAAAAAATCTGAATATTTTGAGGCGAGAGTTTTGATATCTAAATATTTTCAAATGAATTCAATTATTAAAAAATATAATATACATTCACAACATTGTTTGATCCACTAGCTTTAATTTTCACTCATTCCAGGAAATCTGAGAAAATTCTGGAGAACTGGAAAACATGAAAGAAAAGCAAGAGTGGGAGTTCATAGAAATATTTAAGTATAAGAGAAATTTCTCAGGAATTATAAAACAGTTACAAATTCTGTAACATAATGATGAAATCATCATAGAATGAAGATCTTTTAAAAATATTTACAGTGATAAAATAGCAGGTTTGACTAGTAAATACTGCTGTGTTGATGTATAGTTTGATTTCTTCGAGGTCTTTGAGTAACACATTAGATTTTTATTAAAAAATATTACACTATACGTAATTATCACAGCATTGAGTAGATGTAATTTAAAACTTGTTTGTTAACTACATTTCCATATAAGCCAGCAGAGAAATATCATGATAAAGGATATTTTTTGAAATTATCTTTTGTGGGTTTTTTCCTATATTTTTATCTATGGCCTATGTTGCATGGCAACTTTCTAGTATGGCTGGTAAATGACACTAGCTGATGAAGGAAGTACTAATAAGTAAAGCTAATATTTTTTTTTCCGCATTTAGTACAGCTAAATGCAAGTGACTGCAAATTTTGCATTTGAGAGTAAAGAATATGTCATACACATATATCCAAATTTTATATTGCTTAAATCAATAATTTGGAATAAGAAGGATTTTTTTTTTCACTATTTTTTTCAACATAAATTCTCACTTGCAGTGCTTGTGAAAAACTGTAAAACAGAACACCAGAAAGGAAGGGATCTTTTTAGTACAGAGATCATGTAAGGAGAACCGCTACAATTCTATATCCAGTTCAAGACAACAAAGAAGACTATATAATGGCAGGAACGTCACCTGAAGTGAGGTCACAGTGCTTATGAGTAGTGTGGAAAACATGATGGGAGCTCAGTTGCTTCCACTCAAGTTCCTTATGACAATTTTAACAATTTGGACAGATGCTTATGCTCTGCTGCATTTAAGATTTCAAATGAGATCCACATCAACTATTGCTGGAAGACAAGCATTACAATATAAGTCTTAAAAAGACTTTTTTTAAAAGATGTCATTAGATGACTTGTTTATCAGGAATAGGCAATTAAGAAAAATATCTGATAGTAGAGGATTTTCAGACTTGCTGGCAAAGATATAGTGAAATCCAATGAGTGGAAGTTTTGGCAGACTTGGTCTTTAAATAGAACACATTCAGCCTCAGAGCTACTTTGTATTAGGAAAAGCTGGGAACTCAAATACTTGAGCACACACAATTTGTGAGAACCATAATCTACAAGTAAGAAGATATGGCTGTTAAAGTATCAGTGAGTAAAAACCATTGCCAGAGCTAACTGTTGAAAGATGTGGGTTTATTAAAACTTGCAGTAATGTAGCTTCATGTGGGAAATGGGACCACATAAACCTCTGTCCTTGCACACTCATTCTTTCTGGTTGTCTGATGCAGGGCCCTGGAGAGGACAACATTTTAGAACATCACGGTTCTCACAGAAGACCATGACCAAGTTCCATTTTCCATTGCTTCCGGTTGTTGTCCTCAGAGGTAAGGAAAGAATACTGCACTCCATTCAGCACCCCTAGTCTCACTGTTCGCTTGATGTGTTCTTTTGGTTTTCTCTTCTCACCTTCTTAAAGAGTACCAGATAAATGGCTACACCCAGGGTGGCCCAGTACTCTGGACTATGCCAATAGTAAAATATTCCTGATAATATTATGTTTCTCCAAAATTACTTTCTCAGCTTGTTAGTGGCTCTGGCTGCGTGATCTTTGACCCTTTTCCTGCCCCGCTTTCTACCTGGTAAGAAAGGTTAAGTAACCTCATTACTTCTGTACACCTACATTCAGCTCATGTATCCACATAGCAAAAATGTGAGTGGAGAGGTGAAATATTTTTGATCACCCTTTAGAGAAGACAGTCAATATTCAGCTTCTCACCTTGAGTATTATTTTTCATCATGATGATACTTAAAGATTTGTTCTAAGAGGCTCTCTTGTAGGAGGATTGAATTAATCATATTAGCAATGACATTTTCTTTATTGAGTAAAAGATTTGATGTTTCCACAATAATAGTTAACATCACTGAGCCATTTAAGAAAAATATGATAATATAAAACATTTTTTCTGTTGAGGTTTATTAAACTTTGTAAATTTTTTTGTCCCCTATGGTCCATGATGTAGCCAGCCTTTTCTTAAGGAACAAGTAATTCTCAAAGAGCAATCTGTAGTCATGAGAATGACGTAAACTGAATTGTAAGGAAAAAGTGGTATCTTTTGGGAAAAATTTTAGTTAGGTGTTGGTACTGAAGAGAGACATTTCAGTCTACTCAGTACTGCAGGTGTTTTTAATAACCAGATGAATATGTAAGGCATGAATTACTGACTAGGAATACATTGATTAATAAAACAGCAAAGATGTAATGCTTAAAATAAATACATGTATGTAGGTCTTAAGAATCTGTGTAGTAAGGAACATGGTATGTCCTAATATTGCTTAACAAGCCATTGTTTTAGACTGCATTGTGTAATACCGATGTTAGTCCAGGGCTGAAAAAAATTAGTCTCCTTCATTATGCACACTTTAAAACTGATGAGAATTTGGAAGACATAGTTGTCAGGCAGTGCAAGTATGAATGTTACCTACTGCATACTCCTGAGATTTACTAAGCTGCATTGTTTAAGTAATTAGATAAATTCTGAGTGTTATTTTGTGAATACAGGAGTATAACAAATTCTAGCATCAAAGTATAGTCCTTGAAAATGTATGGTGTAAGTAATCTGTCATTTCCTGTTAAAAGTTTTGTTGCTCAGAAATTTTAGTTATTCAGATGAGAAAAAATATATTGTATGAGAAACGGAGAACAGAAAATGGAAGAAATCGATATCGACCTTGTTAATTTTTTTTAGCAAAATAAAAAATTTAAATATAAATATTCATGCAATGTAAATATAAGCATATTGGAAGACCATTATGACTTGTTCATGGTGTCAGCTGTACTTTATAAAAAAGATCTAAGTTTGAAAACTAGTAAATTTATAACTTAAAGGTAGCCATTAATTGAATGTATCATTTGAAGCTGTTGACATTACGATAAGGATTTGATGTGCACTGGTTGTAGACTTCTAGAATTAACATTTACTCAAGTTCCAGTTTGGAACTTTGCTCAGACATTCTTTTTAGGACACCCTATTGCACTTTAATTATGTTTTTATGCAACACAGCTTGAACAATAAGAAAAATTACATTTTTTTGTCTTTACATAGTTTCCATTGTGCGTGAGCAATTTTGGAAATCTTTAAGATGTTTCTAGTAGTACATAACTCTCTAGCAATCTTTAATTCTCAATTTAGCAGCTCATAAGTGCTAAGTCTTTTCCTGCCATCTCGCCTTAATCCACTAGTTGTCTTCCTCACCCCCAAGAGTAATTAATTCCTGCAGTATGTAAATACATACCAAAAAAAATGTTGATCATTGGGCATTTGCAATATGCATTTCTGATTCAAACTTTACTTTTTCTACAGGCTCCGTGTGCGTTAGCTCTTTTCTCAGTGCTTGTGTTTTCTCTCACGTGGTTATACAGCTTATTTGCCAACTTTCAAAAGAAAGCATGCAAGCGTCCTTTCCTTAGTGTGCTCGTGGTGGGCTGCAGCAGCTCTTCCTGAAATTGTAGCTGGAGGTCCTAGAAATGACACTATGGTGGAGGAGCAGGCATTTATTGAATCCTTTTAACCATGCCTTTGAATTTAGAAGTGAAATCAATATTAAAGAACTGAACCTAAAGCAAACTCAAACAAAAGGAAAAAAAAAGGCAGAAAGATGAGATGAAACAATCTTAAATTAAAAATTTAATTAAAGGCTATGTTTTAAATTTGTACCGCTTTTTAGTAGTATGTTGGTTTCTACGCTTTGTCTCGACATGATTTCTGAGTTTTTCAAGTGTGGGTTCACACCCAAGAAAGCTTTTGTGCATTGATTGTCATTTACTTTAAAACATGCGAAAAACATAAAAAGACTATGTTCAGCACTCCTTTATTCATAGACTGATGGGTTGACAATTTTTTTTAAGCAATAAATGAATGAACTCTTTTTTTTATCTAAGAACATGAAAATATTGAATGTATTTGTAAAGATATTAATATATAATACTCATCAATATAAAATTGAATTAAAATAAGACACAGGTAATCATATTATTACAATACAGTTGAAAGGCAATACAGGAGTTCAAAGTCCTGAAAAGTTCTATAAAGCAATTCAGTGAAGGTCATTCATCACATATCTTCTCCAAGCAAAATGATGGAGTTATGTGCACAAATAAGAGGATTTGGGTTAAATCAGAACACTGATTTAAATGTAATCTACACAAGTGATTCATGCCCATATGAGTTCAACTGATATATATTCAAATTAAAGATGTGTCAAATTATAATCACCTACCAATGCAGATTTGCTTCAGACTTAGGAAAGAAATTATTTAACTATTTCCTTGCACATATTTCTGTATGATTGACTTAATCCCATAACAAATTATAATTTGTGTTTGTTCTTTGTGCTTTACAATTTATTTCCTTCAGCGTAACTTCTTTACCCTGCTTGATAATTCAATTCAAAGGAAATTCCGTATGTGTATGTATGTACATTTTGTATTCCAAAACTACACATATTTATGTTCTTAATTGTTACTGAGATTATTCTGGGTACCTACATGAACAACATGACGCGGGTAAGTTTTATGATCAAGTTAAGCATTTACTTTTTTACATGCACACACACATTCACACAAATGTATTAAAGAAAGGAATCTCTTCTCAGGCCTTAAATAGCTGTGAATACTTCTGAAGTTACGGAGAGAAGACTTCAGAGAGCTTACACACCAGTCTGGGTATTTACACAACATGTTAGATGCATCTCTCTTTCTTTTCTAGGTCCTCTCTACGTGATGTTCTTCATGAGGAGATAATATGCCTGAAGGACATTTCCTTTAATGTCTTAGAATAAGTAGGGAAGGGAAGAAAATCTTGCTATGTAGAAGATTATTTTTGAAATAATGATGAATAGTATCCAGTTCATAATCTGTACACTGATAGTTATTTGCATATCAAGATAATAATCAAAAGCTTTAAAGCTTTCCATGTGCTTAGGGCCATTTACAACAAGATTTAACAGAGGCATACAATTAAGTCTTATCTCATGTGCTTCTGAATTATTAGGAGAATCTGGAGTAGCTTTTAAAAGTAGCAGAACAGAACATAAACACTGCAACTTATTTCAAGTAATTCTCAGACATAGTGGGTATAGTGTTGAACAAGGCAGAACTGACTAAAATAAAATCAGAAGTTAAAGTTATGATTTTTTTCAGAACATGTTCCAAAAGGTTAAGGCTCTGCTGTGTGATATTTAAGTGGCAATATCACCATCTGAAGGTCCAAGTTCAAATTAAGATCCAAACACTTCCTGGTCAGCAATCATCTGGATCCTCACTCAGCGTTCATTACTCATGTGTGGACACCAACCAAGGCTTATATGAAGAGAATGTCTCAAAAAAGCAAAATATTCTAAAATGTGACAAGGAAATTTTTACTGTGGTTTCTATAGGATGCCAGATGAAGAGACCCTACTGTCTTAAAGTATGTGAATCAAATATTCTGTCTTCATAAATGAAGGAAAAATAATTTATTTTTAAAAAATAATTAATGGATTGATTCTTCAATTTCCATAATCATGTTTAAGGACATTTTTTTCTACAGTATAATTGTAATTTTGGATTATTTTTTTTTTTAATTAATGCAATACTGTTACAGACAACTCCTTTAAAATTCTTCTTTAGCAACACTACTATAACCAACTGGTTCGAAAAAACCTTGCATAAAACCACACACTCCATCTGTCAATGTGTCAGGGAAAACTGAGAAACCTTAAGGGTAGAGGTTTAAAGCCTTGCTTACGGGTGATTTTTTAATTTTTTTTTTTTTTTCTGACTAACTACCTGGAAATAAAATATTGCATATAAATAGTGGGAAGAGTATTAAATAAAATATTAGGAGGATTAGAAGAATATTAGAAGGATACTAAATAAGCCTGAACCTCTTTTGCAACCTGGAATAAGCGTCTCTGAGACTTTAAGACTTTTTTGGAATCAATGATGAAACTGAACAATAACATTAATTGCATGTGTGAAGAATCAGTTTTCATTGTCGAGGTAAGATGTTAATGACTGCCTTCAGCAAGAAAAGATGAGTTTCTGTGTATTGACAGATGTTAAAATGAGGGATCAGTGCAAGAAAGACAACTACAACTTGAAATTTTAGAAGAGACCGACAATGAAATAGAGATCACATTGTTTTATGAGCTGAATAACTAAACCAACACTGAAATATTTGATATCTGTATCACATATCTTGAACAGCAGCCTAATATAAACAAGTATCTAAATGTTACTACATAAATTGTATCTACTGTCAATGAATAAGGAAAGAAAACACTAAAACAAGTCAAAACCAAAAGAAATTTTCTTATTTTGAATTTTAGATGCTTCTAGACAGCTTTCTGATAAAATAAAGCAACACCACTTGAAATGGTAACTTATTAAGAATTTCTGCATGAAACATACTGTGCATATTTAGGTACCATAAGGAACAATTTTTTTCAATTTTATGACATGAGAAATATAATGTGTGTGTCAAAGATACTGGGTTTTTTGTTTTGTTTTGTGTCAAATATTTCTTTGCAGTTAAAACACAAACAGCATATTTGGCAGTATATTAGCTAATAAAAATTAATTCTAACCCATTTTAATAAAAGTAATAACAACAAGTTCAGATTAACAAATTTCAGTTAATTTCTTTGATTGGAACACTTTTTGTATGAGTTTATCAGCTAATAATCAAGTGCCTTTTTAATGAAATCACAAAATATTAACTAAAAATGTTAAACAATTTCTGTAAGAAACACTAATGTAAATCACAATTGGCTTAGTAAAATTATGTTTCATTCTCTCACCATAGAGAAGTCTCAGTCATACAGTTAGCAAACTAACAATTCTTTTAAGAGACCATCAATGTATTTAGCTTTGTATAGGAAAGGTGTTGCAAGATATTGCACTAAGAGACATTCAATAATTAATGAACTTATTAAATAAATAAATAAATAATGTAATTGTCAGTATCTAGTCACTGGAACTGTCAGCTGCAATGGAAGGGGCTCTGATTCATCTCTGACCTCCTGGCTTTCCATTTTGATCAAACACAGCTTGGATTAGTATACTTTCCTTTTCTTCAGAGCTCAGCTGTTATTTCAGAATCCTCATCTTGCCGTTGTGTTGTACATGTCTAACAGTTCAGGACACAGTTGAAAACTTTTCATTGAAACATTGTGGTTAAAGGGTTGCTTAATCTGAAAACAAGCATTTCTACCACAAGAGACCAAAATTTACCATGTCCCAGTTCACACAGGGATGAGCTAGGTCTTTCAGCAGTCAGATGAAAATGGTAATTAATTCATCTCTACTTTAGAATAATTTTTTTTATTGTCAAAAAAGCAGAATTTCCCATGATTTCTTCTTTGTCCCAGTGGCTCTTTATTTCTTGTTTGTGCCAAAATCAATCAAAAAACAGGAATTCAAATCATCCTGCAGTGGCTTATGAAGTTGTTGATAATGTAAGCATGGAAGTCATTTGGAAGAATATTAAGATATCATGCATGAAGAGCCCCATAAATATGACAATTAGAGTAATAGAAAACCAGATAAATTACAGAGGGCAAGATCGTGCCCTTGGGGATTAATAAGAACTTGTGCTACAAGCTTATTAATTGGAACTGACTAGTGTAAAATTATCCTGGTTTTCCATCATCTTATGATAGTTTATAAACTTCCAAATAATTCAGTAATGAAAAAGGTAAAGGTTATCTCAGAATATATAGAGTAGCATACTAGCTATAGATAGTAGCAGAGGGTACCAGTAAAGCAGAAGATTGTGACTTTTACCTTAAAAAGTCCTGATTAGATCTTATCCATACAATTGGACATGCCTGTGGACCAACAAAAGTTGGTATGATAGAGGAATAAAAGATGTGTATTACCAAAGAAGGCAAAAGCTTTTTTCTTATATATTTGAAGGACATGGCTATTAAACAAGGAGAGAAGGAGAAGGAAAGGAGGAAACACAGTCTAAGATTAAAATATAAATTACTGACCATTAATACATTAAACCTAGAAATTAGAGGAAGATTCTAAAATAATAAAGCGTTGAGGCTCTATACCAGCCTTTCAGTAGGAGCATCAGGACATAACAATAACAAGGAAATTATTTTTAACATTAATCTTAATCAGAGTATAGAAGGGGTCTGGTGACTGAACTTGGAAACACTTGAGGTCTTTTAAAGTCCTATTTGGAAAAAAAAAAAGCCAAAAATTACCTTCTTGTTTGTCAATGGGGCCAAATCTGAGGTTCTGGAACAAAAAACAAAAAAAAATAAATTAAGATTTAGGAAATATTGAGATTGTTAGTTTTAAAGCAAAGAGGAAGCCACCTCATAAACAGTATGAATAGCACTCCTGCCATCCCAGGCCATTTCTGTGTTGTTCACGTTACTCCTGTCTTCCACAATGAGAGCATGAGTCATCATTATCCTAGAGTCTTGCTTTCTTCAACGTGGGTTTGGAAAAATCCTGATGTATAAATCATTGGCTACAGTTGACTCTTATTTCTGTATGTCTCTTTTTATGTCTTCTTTTTTGTCAGGTAAGTTTGAATGACCTAATCAAGAGAGTCTATCAATAGTGGAAAAAAATATGTGACCAAACATTTGCAGAAGCATCTGATGCACTTTACTGCCATAAGATTACCATATCCACATATTTTATCTAATCAAAAGACCAGATACTGCTCGATGTTTCTCCAGCAATAAGATCATCCAACACCAAAATAGAAAGCTTCCAAATCTTTGTTATTCTTCCTCCTTCCATTACACAAATTTGCTGTTGACTCTTCTGTGCTGTTTAAAAAAGAATCTGTTTCTCCCTGCATGAGAAAAAGTAGGCGACAGCTCTTATTGTCAAGAAGATCATGCAGGACTCTTTTTTTGTGAAACATTGTGTAGCTGAAGGAAATGAGAACTGTGACTCCTGGAATGTGCAGTATTAACAATTTTGTTTTTCTAAGTGTTTTAACTTCCTTATTACTTATTGTATTTCTACAATGAAATTAAATGGGATTGTCACAATAACATCACCAGCAGTAATAGGATATGAAACCCCAAACCACATTAGTTGTTCAATGTTATAACAATTAACAAGCACTTAATTTTTCCTAGCCTTTGTTGGGCCCAGGAGACTTCTCAGAACATGGCCTTTCTCAGCAAAGCAAATAAACATTTTTTTTATTGTGTAGGCTTTAGGCCAAATTATCAAAAAACTTTCAGTGCTACTTCTGTTTGTATTTGCAGAAATCAGTTGGATATTTACACTTCAGAAATACCTGTTACCATGACCAAATACTGCTATGTACAGTAAGATGGACATAATAACAATATAGGCACAGGTTATACATGTGACAGTTTTTCAGGAGGAAATGAGCTAAGATTGCTGTCTTTATAAACAGAACAAAAGTAAAATGCCCTACATATCACTTAAAACCTCATCTTGTAAAAAAATAGTTGTCTATTTTCACTTATTTGTATAGGCCTGCAAATGACATCATGTATGAAGACATGGTCAGAATCACAGGTAGGAAAGCAATAACACCGGTGTATCAGGTCCCTGAGCGCATCTCACCTTCTAGGAGTTCAGCTGGCTGAGTCCAAGCTGAATCAAGATGAGCTCTTTCACAGATAGGAGCTGTCATGAACAAAGCTAGAAATGAAGGCTGCCCCTCCTTTCCTTGGGAGCTGCTTTTAATTAAGCTGAGGACGACAACATGACAGGCATGAGCAATACCCTCACTAGCAAGGAGTTATGGTGTTGGCTTAGAAAGTTAGAGACAGGATCTAGTGTGTAGGTAGTGATCAGGGTCAGCCCTAATGCGATGTTGGTCCATCATGATGATACATGTCCAGGATCAAGCTAACCAGGGGGAAAATATCAAAACTGAGGAGGTACAACCAGGTGCAGACATAACTGCAGCACAGGGGGTCAGTAGGAGAGCCTTAGCACAAAATCAGCTTCCAAGAATGGGAGAGGAATTCTAGCTGTCTTCACAACAACTCTTATAAGGAAGGAAGTTGACCTTTGACTCAACTGGTTGAAATTCTTAAGAAACTCCTGGAAGAGGGGTTGAGAAAGTGATGTTGGGCAGCAGTTTGGAGACAGAAACAAAGACCAGAGTATAAGTAAAAAGAAGAGGATATATAGAAATTCGTGTATAGCCTAAAACAGGAAAGTTGGAAGATACCCTCAGTGTATTCTGCAATCAGAATTTTTTTCTTACCAGGGTCAGTCAAGACTGCCCTCTCATATTTAGCTGTTCTGATTACCCACTGCTGCATCAATAACTATTCACTGGGCAAAAAGTCTGCTAATATCTGTGACAACATCAACATCAATGTAAATAAAATAACTAGTCCCATGATTTCAGATAAAGTAAATATAATTGTATCTTACCTTATCAACCACTAATTCATAGGTAGAAGTGAGGTCAGTGAGATCAGGCAGAAGCAAGCTCAATATAATTAGCTCCAGGCATGATCTTTTGGGGTTTTTTTTGAGCAGTTTTGACAAGGTTAATGAGATAATAGAAATAGGAAAATGAGTCTGGACTATGTGAAGAGACATAATCTATCTTTAAGCCCAGTCATCAGCCTTATACATAAACACCTGCTGTTTAAGATTACAGAGTTTAAAGGATTTTAATCCATTCATCAATTTTAGACTTCTCTTGTGGTTGTTATGAATTCTGTATGTTTTCCTTTTTGGGCTCTTACTGCAGTAGGTTAGTATCTGGAAATCTTCCTGTACAAATGTTAGAGAAGTGTTACTAAGTTCATTTCAAAGTGAATACTGCTAGAGCCTACACTTAGCTAGCGTGATGCGATCCTTTTTACTGTACAGCTTCTTTATAAGCTCAGATTGATCATAGATGGAAGAGTGATGGTTAAGATATGCGAGAACTGTGACATCAGAAAGATCTGTTCTCCTAAAAATTCGGTAACAACTTAGGCATTCGGATCATTAAATATGAAAAGTAATTTCTGCCTCAGATCAGGTTTAGGGTTTTTCAATTTTATGATTTTTTTCCTGTGTAATATGGAGCATTGGATCAGCTGCTGACAATTTGAGGTCATATCCTTCCCAGTTATTCCTTCCATTGTGTTAATATTAAGCACAAATAATATATTGACCACATTCTTTGTCAACTTGATTTCCCAAAGACTGAGGTCAATGCACTTCTTACGCTTAAAATAACCAAAAACATCTTGGTAAGTAATGGGAAGAGATGAAAAATTCTGTTATCTGCTGAAGATGTCTACAATATCCATTAAGGTAGTAAGGGCAGGTGGTTTCTACCTTAGCTGTTTCAGCTAAAGTCCTAGCTAAAGTCTAGTCTAATGACTAGAAAGTGTGGACAGCAGATACCTGTCCCTAAAAAGGTAACTTATAGGGTAAAGTTCTTAAGGTAAAGAACCCTTAATTGTCCAGTACCCTTTATCCTAAGCTGGGATAATTAGGGCATTTTAAAGCATGGATTAATGCTTGCACATGTAGAGCTGGACAGCCAGAAACAGCACAGGAGGAAAAAACACAAAACTTACAAGAAAGGCCTATGTGAAGTTTTGTTCCTGATAAAAAAAAACAACAAACCCACAACAAAACAAAGCCAATGAAATATAACTGAATAATAATATGATACTACTATATCAATATATAATAATGACATAGCTGTATAATAATACATATGGGGATTCAAAGGTACACAGGTAATGATATTGCCATTTTTTTATGTTATTCCAGAAGTTGAGTCCAGAATTATTCCAAGGACTGTAATTCACGTCATCTTCCATACTCATAATACTCGAACCAATAGGCCACTATTCAGTGACCGATAGTATTTCCTCTGACAGGCTTTTTTCCAACGAAAGGGATGATGGTTACAGTAACTTCTGTCAAATATGGTATTACCCCTGTGCAATATACTTGTTTCAACTCCTCAGACAACATGCTGCTCAATACCTACCTTCTACTTTATCCTGTTATGATTCAATATGCAAATATGCTCATACTCTGTTAAATAACCAGAAATACCCAAGAGATTGTATTAAGAGTGTGAGTAAATCCATCTCAGGTGCCCAAAACGCATAGAGTGAATAGCTAGGAACACTAGACTTAATGTAGGACTATTCAACAACCTATGGCATACAAGACCTTAAATCTCACTCAGAATTTATTTTATTGTTCTGTCTGAACTTACGAAAACCATAAATCTCAGCTATAGGACTTTAATTCCATAGTCCAACAAAAATAAACTGATAAAATAGCATTTTCCTCTTCAACATGTTCAAAACCAGGCTTACAATCACATTTATCCATTCCCCAAGTAAACATCGGGTTTTACTGTCCCATGTACTGCAGAGACCATAAAGCAGTTTACAGTCTTCTTTGTTTTGATCGTCAACCAAAGAAATATAGAATCAAATTACAGACTAGATAATTATCTAAAGAGCAAAAAAAGATTTTTGTTGGGGAAGTTTACACAGCTACCACAAGACAAATATCATCTTTTTTCAAATCAAGACAACCTGACATATTTGTTATTGGAAATAAACTGCTACTTAATTCCATAATTCTATTATTAATTTCACTCTGCTATGACATTTTGGCTATATTTGTTCTGTCTTGCAGAATGAAGCCTATTTCATGGAATGAGCAGATATGTTTTTCTCTCTATTTTCTGTTGATTTCAGAGTAACATAACTACAAATGGGGAGAAACATGGTTTCGTTAATCTTTCTAACTAGAGAAATTAAAGTATTTCATAAGCCTATTACTGTCCTCACATCTGTCACCATTTCATATTAAGATACGCTTTTTTTTCCTCAATCAAGTACAGAAACTCCCCAAATATATCATTCTGGTTATTTACTTACCAGCCTAATGTAACTAGACAGATCAATTTTACACCTAAATCTGTTATCCAACATCATGTACAGTCTATTCTTTACAAGTGTGATAAGGAAAATCCAGTTTCCCAAATTTCACATTTGGGCTTTCAAGGTTTTACTAAAATGATTCCTGTTATATTGAATTTTATTTTTTGAGAGCTAAAATAAGTAGAAAAGCTGAAGCAGAAATCTAGTTGTATAACAGAAGTAGTCTTTCCGATTTCAAGTATATTTTCATAGCCCATATATGAACTAAGACTTGAAAATCACCAAAGCATGCAAGAAATTGTTTAACCTGTATACATTGGCTGCAAGCTTTTCTGATAGACTCCTTGAATATTTTGTTTAGTGCCTCAAATACCGTTCATCCCTACACTTTACAATTTAATATTTAACCCTACTTCCTCCACACACACCTTTGAAAAGACTGAAATAAAATCCTGCAGAAGACAAACAGCAATATGCAACATTAACAACAAACATTTTCTGATGTGAGGTGTGTTAGTATTGTAAGCAGCTTTTTAACCACTGCTGATGTTGTATTTGCAGAAATCAGTCACTAGGCCTAAATTCTGGCACCCAGTGGAACAAAAGTCACTAACTTTCTGCCCATTGGATCTTTTGACTATTTTACCAATATGTGTGCTAAAATATAAAGAAGAAAAGAATCCAGAGAAAACTTTCCCACCTGCTGATATCAGAATCTAAAGAACTTGCCATCTGTGGTTTCACTGACAAACTGATCTGCAGTAACTACCACAGGTATGAAACCAAAAGTTTTCTTCTTTGCAAAGTACGTCTCTCCCTATCCCTTCCCCACGTGCATTCTGCTATTGAAAAATACATTTTTGCTATCTCCACAAATATAATAAAGCTACAAGGTTTTGATCTCATTTGCCATTAAAAGAAGAACATAACTCCCTGGTGGGCACTACAATTTTGGGAAGTGCTTACATTACTGGTAATGACTTTATTTTATTATTTGATATTATTCTCCTGGTACCACTCTTTATAAACTGATTTTTCAGATCAAGTGTACCCCAACGTTCTTAGAGCCCTCAATTATCAGAAGAAACATATTAAAGTATAAAATCAGAAATTAGATTTTATCTGAAATTAGATCTCGTTTAGTTCTTTATTAGAAAGTAGGTCTGTTTGAACAGGTGAAGAAGAATTGGGAAATAAAGAAGAAAAAATAATTTTCATTTAGTAGTTCCCTTACATTGATATGCACATGTTTTTGCCCTTTTATTCCTACTTGATTTGAAAGATGTTTCCTTTCAGAGTTTGCTGTTGCATTGGGTGTAAATGGCAAAGGTTTGGTAGCAGAGGTGCTCAAGGGTGGCTTCTGAAAGAAGGGGTCAGGGGCTCCCCCATGCCAGACAGAGCCAGTTCCAGCTGACTCTACAACAGACCCACCACAGGACACCTCTGAACCAGTCCACAAAGTTTGTGGTGCCTCTGTGAAAGTGCAGAAAAAAATGAGGGGGAGGGAACATGGAGAGAATGAGGGAATGGAGAGAGGAGGGAGAAACAAAGGAATGAGGGAAGAACAAGATGGTGCTCCGTGGCAGAGCAGGAGCACTCCTGAAGGGACTGCAGCCCATAGACGACACATGTAAGGGCACAGGAAAAAAAAAAGTGAGAAAGGAGCAGCAGAGAGAAACCTCTATGTCCTGACCTCACCCCCTGTGCCACTCATTGCTTCATTGGAAGGACTGAGTGTAACCCATGATGATAGCAAGGTGGGGAAGAGAGGTATCTGGAATGAAGTGAGCCTGGGAAAGGGGGAGGATAGGTGATTCTAAATGTTTGTCTTTTTCTGTTTTGCAATAGAGGAATCGGTAATTAATTAATTATTTATGCAAATGTGCATTAAATTTAGTTAAATTCCCAAAGTTGAATTTTTGTCCACAATAGGACTTGGTAAGTGATTCACTTGTCTTTATTTCAAACCACTCCTGTTCTTCCTGTTTGCTGCCTTGTCCTGCTGAGGGTGGGGGAAGTGAGCGAGCAGCTGTGTGGGAACTTGGATGTTAGCCTGGGCCAACCCACCATGGCTATGTTCACCAGCTATTAGTTCAGCTTATTCTGTACATACATTGCATGATAGTATTAATTTATATGATAAGATTTTATTTCTCCATAAACACTCCTGTAGTGTACAACATGGAAAGCTCTTTCTGAAATGACATGGTCTCATACTCTGTGAAAGGCATAATATTCTCAGCTTCCAGCCTCTATATCTAGCACATGGAATTTTCTTAGAAGTTTTCTCTTCAAGTGATATTAACTATTACAATGTATAAGCAGGCATCTCCAAATATTGATGGGTAACAACCTCAGCCCCACAGGACCTAGAAAACATTAAAATTACTAATGAGGAACAGAGGAGTATCATACAAGAAAAAAAGATCTAGATAGCAGTTGTATTTTTACATGTTATATAATATATAGTGATATCCAATAATATGTAATATTATTAGCTTAAGAAAAAGTATGAATGACAGAGGATCTGGAGTTCCAAGCACCTGGTCAGTTTAACTTGATGTTGACAAACAACAAAGTACTTACCAAAATGAGAATCACAGCAATAAAACAGTATAACCTTTGTTTATAAGTGTCTCGACAGAAACACCAAGCTCTGTCACCACTCTGCTGAACACAGTTCCTTGTCACAAGACCCATGATGACTGTGCATGTTAGCAGGGAAACAATCAGCTAGAATGAAGAGTAAACACTGTATACTGGTACAGCGTTGCGGGAACAGTAAAAGTACTTAGGAGGATGAAGTACTTGCACTTCTTACAGCCTTCAATTTGGCACAACACAGCACCACCAGTTGCAGCATTATGCAAATATACCACAACCATTAAACTCTCCATAGAATCATAGAATGGTTTGGATTGAAAGAGTCCTTAAAGATCATCTAGTTCCACCCCCCCTGCTATGGGCAGGGACACCTCCCACTAGACCAGGTTGCTCAAAGCCGCATCCAGCCTGGCCTTGAACACTTCCAGGGATGGGACATCCACAACTTCTCTGGGCAACCTGTTCCAGTGCCTCACCACCCTCATAGTGAAAAATTTCTTCCTAATATCTAATCAAAATCTGCCCTTTTCCAGTTTGAAGCTATTACCCTTCCTCCTATCACTACATGCCCTTGTAAAAAGTCCCTCTCCAGCTTTCTTGTAGGCGCCCTTCAGGTACTGGAAAGCTGCTATAAGGTCTCTCCAGAGTCTTCTTTTCATGTGTATTAGAAATAAGGTTTATAATGTATAACCCCTCAGTCCCCAGAAACATAAGGTTCATTCCTGGCTGCTGTGAAGAAATAAAAAACAGAAACTAATGAAGAAAATAAGAAGTCAGCTGTGTATACCAAGATCTAGTGAACTACAAAAACCTCTACCAGATGAGAAAGCAAGATCTTACAATCAAGATCTCCCATCTCACAGTGAAGACAACTGCACCTGGTGAGTGGTGGGTTCTGGCTTGGTTGATTCTGCAGCTGGGTGCTGTGGCAAAAACTATGGATTTTAACTTATAAATAAGATATAAGGATGAATTCAGTTTTATCCTACAGTTAATGAAGTGTCGCTGGGCATTAGGGCTGTGCACACCTAGTGCACTTAAATCATTATATCCTCAGCTGACCCAGGAACTTCCTTGCTAGTCTCTGCAAGGATGAGACAAGGGACTGATAGGAAGCAATAGATCAATGTGAGACAAGATGATTGACTCACCCCCTAGTGCTTTCAAGACAAAGCATTTGATTAAGTGTTACAAAAGCTCTCCTGGTGAGAATTTCCATAGTCTCTTGGATTCCCCTAGGCAGCTCCTGCTCCCTAGGCAATTGATAGGGACTATATGTAGGTTTATGTGTTACTTAGCATCCTGGATAGAAAAACTAACCATCCCAGAGACTCCCCCAGGTGGCCCTTGGTGCAGAATCAGCTAAACAATACAAATATTGGTAAATAGTCAGTAGAAATTTTTTCCTGCAGATCAAGAAATGCATATAGGACAGCCTTTTGTACATAGAAAGGATAGCTAGAGGATGTTTTCTAGGTAGCTTAAGAAAATCACTAGTGGTAGATTTTGCATTAATAAGACTGTGGGGCAGCTGGAATTGAAAACAACAGTGCTTTTGGCAGTTTCACCTGATGTAGTTACAGATGCTGTTGCAACGACTCTTTCAACGTAGATACTCATCACAATCTGGACAGTGACTGGGCAACATGCTTGGGAGGTTTGATTCCCTAGGTGAGGATTTTCCTAAAAGGTCTGGGAAAGTTTTGGAAACACACTCCTCTCCACAAAATCCTTGCTGGCTAAGGCACATCTGTGTACTCAGCCTGTTTGTATATGTGAACATCATTTTCAATATTCAGTGCTTGCTTTCCCTGTCTTCTAAAGGGGTGGCAATTTCAGTAGGTGCTTTAACATTTAAAACTTAAACTTAGCACGGCAGAGCCTTATGGCCTTATGGATCCGATCTTTCATTTGAGACAGCAGAAGGGATGTACCCTTTGTCTAATTTTCTTAGCATTTCCCATACCTCTGGGCAACAAGTCTTTCAGTACCTCAATTTGAGTCTAAACAGTTTGATGAGGGAATAAGCACTTTGTAATAGCTTGAGAGATGAGACTACAGCTCAAAGACCCATCTTTAAAATGTCACCTCCATGCTTCACTCACCACTGAAAAATAATTTTTATAACCATCATTTTCCATTCACATATAGCAGCAGGTGGCACTCAGGAAGATGGGCAATCAGTTATGTCCGATATTTGTGTTTAGTACCTTATAAACTATAATACATTGAAATCATACAGAAGATTCATTTCTCTGGGAAGACTCCTGTCTTTGAAACATTCTCTTACCTTCAAGACATAATGAAAGTTATGTTCTGCTTTCCTTATACATAAAAGTTTATAAGCTCCCTCAAAATCCTGGCATGCACCTGGCATGGGTGAAAGCTTCAAAGGATTTTGAACTGCATGATCAGACCTTTACTAAGGCAAGACCACACAACAGCCCAGTGCTCCCCACTTCCCAACAAAATCACACTTTGGTTGGGAACTGAGAAGGATGGATTCTCGATATAACACTTAAGTATTAGCAGAAAATTCCTTTTTAACAAGGGAATTCTCTGAGGGCCACTTACTGACTTTCTTTTCTCTACTTGGAGGTTCAAAGGTCCATAAAACTGATTGAAGATCAGTTTTGCTTTGAATACTTGAAAAGATCTTTTGGTGTTGCATCTGGAAGATGAATGCATTACCTAGCATTGCCAACTCTGCACGTTCAGAATTCGTGAGCTGTATCCCACTAAGCATAGCAGACTTATTAACAATCATAAGAATTTAGTTAATTACAAGTAGTCCAGCACATTTGGTGCTGAATGTAGACTTAATTGTTCACACTGCTATTTTCTCCAGTGCAACAGTTAGAAAACGTTACTTCAGCTGGAACACTGAACTTGTCACGTATTTCAAGACATGGATATCTAAGACAAAAACTTAACATGGGCTCTGCATGAGGGTGTCAGTCATCACTGAAAGGCAAATACGGTTTTCTCTAGAAAATGAAAAAAAAAGGTTATTCTCTTTTCAATTGTTGAACCAAAATGGATTTTTAGTTTCAGTCCCTGCGAGTCTTACTTTCTGAAAACCATTTCATAATAATTTGTCCCTCACTTAGCCGATATCCTCAGTGATCCATAGTAAGATTCACAATTTCAAAAGCAATGAAGAATATGGCACACTTTAATTGCCTCTTGACTGCAGGTAGGTTATTGAATAGGTAAAATCAATTTTACTATACAGTGAGCAGGCATGGAATTAAGGCAGTCTTATTGAAGAGCTGGTCATTTCCAATTGAAGAGTTTTCCATCAGAAAATGCTAATTTACCCGTTACACCTTTACTGCCAGCCAGGACTGCCCAGTTTCTTGATAACCTACCCAAAAAGGAAATAAAAGCTGCACAGCCAGGTTAACTGACACTCTATGTAGAGGGCTAGGGAAAAATTTTAGGTTTGATTATTTCTACATACTCACTACTTCATTATCTTCTTGTGGATAAGAAGAGGGGAAAAGGAATGTCTGTGCACACTTGAGTCTTTGCCAGTAGTACTTCCCTTCCAACTATACTATTATTGCAAAGAAACACATTATACAATGGTTTTGATACGTATCTTCAGAGTGTCTGTCCCAGAAAATCTATTGTTAAAGTTACAGGTTTTATTTCTACGACTTATAAGAGAGGTGTCATTTTTTTTTCTCTATTTATTTTTCAAAAAAAAAAAGCCCTGATTCCCTAACCACAAGTCAGACAGAACAGGATTTTGGAATGAGATTTATATTGTGAAATGAATATCCTGCTTTCCAAAGTCTCTCCTTGATTGTGTATATCATTGCTGGTTCTTTTCTAATACATTATTCTTAGGTCAATAAAAATACAACTCCAAATATAAAATAGACCATTTCGTATTTGACAAGTTAAATTAAATTTGAGGAATTCAGACAAGTATTTGAAGTCCCAATAAAATTTTAATAACGGCTGTGTTCAAGAAATTAACTTTCAGGGTTTTTTTACTCATATTAAGTGATTATCCCATTTCTAGTGTTTAAACTATACGTCTCCCATGTGTATAATATTGCCCCAAAGATTTTATAATTTGAGGTATGCAGATAGAGTAATAATGGAGTTCATTTCTATGCCATAATTATCAAAAAAGATTTCTGTAGCTTTCTGAAGATCTTACTTGTGATATTTCATAGTCTTTGCCATTTTCTTTTGTGTGTGTCAGTTTACAAAAAAAAAATGTGTCTGGGATAGTCACTATCTGATACAGTTTACTTTATGTTGTAACTTATGCATTTGTGAACACTTAGTGCTCTTTCCTAAGTTTCCCAGGTTTTTCATTGTCCCCGTCAGACAATGAAGCTTTATAAAGGACAAAGTTCCTTGTACAAAGAGCAGCATATATGAGAGCCCCAAGATCTTTTTATTCAAGGTGCTTGGAGTTGGTAGACTTCTCAAAACTTCTTAAACTGAACAAAAAATTAAAAAAAGAAAAATCTTATTTTCAGCCTAACCCATTTTCCTTGAGAAAATTAGCCTAACTGAGCTCATAGCTCATGGCCAGTAGTGTTGCAAGAAACTGCCAAGTACTGGAACTGCCAATCCATAGCTGTCCAGTGCAGATGGCATAACCATACAATGTGAACTGAAGTTAAACCTCATTCATTAACATAGTTAGACAGATTCTGTATTGCATGTGCTAAGAAGTCATTCTGTACATCATAAGGCAGGATTGCTCAGCCTGAAGACATGGACCTGTTCATACTGTAGTGTGCCAGTCATGTAACATATGACCAATATATTTGCAAATAAGAAATCCTGCTGTGAACCAAAGTGAAGTAGTTTCATATAATAAATATGGCTGCCACACAATGTAGGTACAGAGAATCATGTTTTTCCTACTTTTGCGAAGGATTGTAAAAATCCAAAATTTTAACACATTAAAAAAAAAAAAGAAAGGAAATTCGCTCATTCCAGATTCTGCAACACGAGAAGAGAATTTTTTTTTGTTTTTAATAAAGACAGTTATTTTGTGGCATGGATATAATCACCCCAAAGAAATCACTAATATTCCAATGAACTCTAGTGATATGAAGCATATTAAGAAGTGTGAGCTCTATTAAGAAAATCTAAATGTTTATTGGTAGCATAATTTTTAATGTTGCTTCTCATGAACCAAAAACAATCGAAGATTCTGAAGCAGACCTTTGAAAGGATTTCTCAAGACAGATATTTTCAGGGATATTTGTCAAGCCATGAAACTGTTGTTGCAAAAATACCTATTACATTAAGGTGTATGATGAGCTGCATATATTTTCTATTTTCCTTTCATCTTTACTGACATAGTAGATCACAATGGTTTCTTCCAGAATGAGTATGGTGCAGTGAACCAATAATTAACCTATCAAAGTCCCCAAGTAGTCATTCATGAGATGCACTACCATTATTAGAGTCTAATTTATTATCTGGGGGTAGAACAGGGGAGTATCTGTGGGTTACAGCCTGCAACAGCTCCGAATGAGTCATTGCTGTCTACTAGAAAAAAAAAATGCATTTTAAGGAAGTCTTTCATATGTTTATCTAAGGATATGGGTATTCCAGAGGGAAGTCCTCCCGATTTTTTGGCAGCCACACTTAATGTGATTAGTACCTATCTTCTTTCATCATACCAGTGGGGTTATAGCCAGAGGAAAGATATAATTAAGACTAAACCAGAAAGATGTAGCTGTAAATTTTTCAAACATATATTTAGGTGAGTTTATGCTTTCTACCAGATCCTTAAGCAAAACTTAATTTAAATTCTACCAGTAGCAGCACTCTTTCAAATATAATTTCCTACTAGCTTTCTTTTTGCTGTGAAGAGATAATGAATCTGGATGAGTATTCTATATGATGAAGTGAAAGATTCTAGTGAAATATGGTATTGGCTGCTGTTTACAGGTATTATGGATGTACTGAAAAAAACAAGCAGTGACATTTCTATCAAGTTTGGTTGATGCATCTTCCCTATTCAGAGCATCTGAAGTCAGTCTGCTGGGTTCTGGGGTATTGTTTTAATCTCACTGTAGTGTCCATAATACGGTTACTCATTTGAACCCTAGCTTTGAGAAACCCACTATATAAACTCTCCTTACATAAACAGACACTTTTTGACACTTTCCATTACTACAATAAACAAAAAAGTGAGCATTCCTCGACAGTGCATGTCTTGAATTATGAAGAAGTGATGATTAGAGGAAGCTGCTAACTATAGTTTTGACCCTGTTTCGGTAACCCAAACTTAACAGTCTTCATTGAACTAAGTACCATACAATTCTACAGGATTTTTCAAAATGCAGATGCTTTAGTGATATTAATTAAGGGTAGTCTTGTAAGCAGCAACATCTAAAATAGAAACAAATTATATATGCCAATCTGACTAATGATCAGCAAATGAATATAAAAATGAAATAATGTAAAATTTTATAATTCTAGTTAGCCTGTTGTATATTCTGCTTTCACATCTATGGTGCTGTTCATTAAGTTCAGGAAAGTGGTATTAGTATGCTTATCATGGTCAAAGTAATTTTTCATTAACTTAAATTGGTTTTGAATTGCTTAACTTGGAATCATTGGGGTCAGGTAGTATTTATTTACAAAAATGAAACCAATTAACCATTTTTGTTACAACTCTATGGAAAGAGTGAAACTCAAGTTTAAGATTTTCTTTTAGGTCAATGACAGGTAGCCTTTCACCTGAGACTCCAAGTTTTGACTACCTTTCCACTTGGCAAGTATTTACAGTACACTGTGTTCCTTTTACTTAACTCCAGAATAGGCCATATCCTTTCAACAACTTCCTGTTGAATCTGTAACAAAGCATTTC
Organism: Anarhynchus alexandrinus; assembly: GCA_008711295.1. Classification (NCBI taxonomy): domain Eukaryota; kingdom Metazoa; phylum Chordata; class Aves; order Charadriiformes; family Charadriidae; genus Anarhynchus; species Anarhynchus alexandrinus. Next base: position 697,151 of record VUYV01000079.1, on the reverse strand, counting down.
AGAAATGATCCAAACTGTTAATCTTTGAAGACAAAATGGTTTATCTCTCTGCTTCCAGTTCTGCTTCTAGGACTAACAGAAGACAGAAGTCTAGCACAGTGTCATACTTCTGCCAACTGAAAGCTTTCAAGCTTTCAGGGGATGGAGACCATCAGGGTCCAGAGTACTTCCCCTCTAGGAATTCAGTTCTTTGCAATGCAGGCCAGCTTGCTGATAAGAGAGAGCTGTAGAGGAAGTCTTGACAGCCTTGGAGCTCCTTTTCCCTAACAGGTCTGCTAAAAAAATCAGAGCATTCCCCCTTCTTTTGCTTGGGAGCTGCTTTTAAACTGAGGCTCTGGAACTTAGCCACTGCCTGAACTACACTGCAGTAGCATTGCAGCTGTGCCTGTGCCTGGCCATGGATCCTGTTAACCTGGATCATGACCCTGACAGTGGAGTTGATTTCCTGACTTGAACTCAAATCTGCTGTGTCAATTTGGACTTGTCTGGTGATCATTAGACTCTTGGCTGACCCTGGTTACCATCACTGGACCTTTCTCAGATATTATAGCACTGTGCTATAGTTGTCCATGAGGCCACTGCCTCTGACTGTCTTGAAGTGACTTCTAGCTCTGGCTGACCTTTCCTTACAAAGAAGCCTGGTCTCATTGCTCCTTGGTAGAGACCACAGTTTACGAATGTACGGCTTGTTACTGACTTTCAGGTGTTAGCGTATGGCTCCAAATCACTCCATCCCACAGCCCGACTGGATTTAGGAAAGAGTTTAGAAGAAGGTTTGTTTTCTCAGTCTGAACTTATTGTTTAATTGTTGAATCTGTTGACTGTTGTTTTGTTTGCTACTCTGTAACCGGAAGTCTTCCAGGAGCAAAAGATCAGAAACGTGAGTACTGGCATAACTTAACAGTATAGATCACATCCTTACCGAGAGTATAGGGCACTTCTAACAAGGTCTCTGCACCGGATTCTGTTTCATTAATCACTGATTCCAGGATGAGCTGGCATTATTATTTGTCCATAGGCATGTCTTTCACTTGAACAATCTTTTTCTCCACACAAAGATAAATGTTAGAGTGAGAGAAACGAATAAAGAAAATGAAAAGTGTCAACAAAAAAAGCTAGTAATTTGTTGTCACAATTATGCATGTCTTATGCTTTCCAGATTTTTTTTGTGCCTAATCAATAATGGAAATTATTAATCTTTGCAAGAATCGGAATTTAACATAATTTCAGTATCTTGAAAGAAAAGAGTAAAAATGTTTTGCACATTTGAATTAATTGGGTTTATCATCTCGAGTATCACAGACTGAATGGATCTGAGAAGCAAAAGGCAGGAAAACACTGAAGAATTGTAAATGTAACCTACAGTAGCTTTCTAGAAAATTGTGTATTTTTTTAATAAATTTCTGTTCTGTGGTGTCTAGTGAAAGCAATGAAAACCATGAAGTCAGTCTAAAAGAAATTGCTTTTAGATGAAGATAATATTCAATACTTAAGTAGACAGTAATGAAAATTCATCATATGTTTGAAAAGAAACCATGATTGATTTTATCCTGAATACTGTAGGTGTTTGACTTATTTATTTGCATAATTTTTGTTGCAGTAAAATTCGTGACTAAGTTAACTATATCTTCAAAACACATTAGATACAAAAGACATCATTAGGAATGGTTTAACAACAGACCATGCTTAATAGGTCAAGATATCTACGATGTGGAAGAAGAGAAAAAGAATGGATAAAATTACTTCACAGGCAGAAAGTAAAATTGTTAGGATTTTATGTTCAACAATTGTTGTGTCTTATACCCATCAATATCAAAACAAGGAGAAAGAATCTGCTTTTTCACCTTCTTGATTCAGCAGCTGGATGGCCCATCAGAAAATGAAGCATCATTTCACTTGTTTAACTTTGCCCTTGTTTATAGAACACAGCTGTCTGTTAATTGTAGAAACTACTACTCCATGGGTTTGTGGTAGCACAGGAGGTTGAAATCACTTTCTGCTGAAAACAATGAAGAGTTTTGTGTAAGATTCAAAATTTGCAGATGTGATCGTGAGGATTGTAATTTGATTTGTGGAAAGTGGGCATAATTGTTTAAGAGATTCACATAACTCTTTGAAATGCTGATAGAGAAATAACCAAAACAGTAATTAGAAAAGCAGATTTTAAACCAGATTTTATAAAAATGCAAATATTAAAGTAACCTAACATGAAAAAAAAAAAGCCTAACCAAACCCATTCACATTATTTTGCATTCTCTTCACATAATTTCTGTCAGTTGGTGCCATCTCTAGTAACGAACTGCTGCTGACTCTGAAGATGATTGGATTGTTTTCTGCCCAAGCATGGAATAAGAAGGTAATATACCTCCCAAGTGGTGCAGTTTTACATTGAAATCTAACACTGCTCTTGAAAAAAAATGCCAGGATTTTTTGTCAGTTCTATGTACTATGGGACATCCTGTAAATTTTATTTGTCACTAGGGAAACAAGTTTTGCCCATCAGTTGCTGAGAAAGAAAAAAATCTATCTGGAGTTTGAGGATAAGGCAGACCACTACTGATCTGATCCAAAGTGACATATCTTTAGTTTTCTATTTTAGATTTCTGATGTTTTCTACTTTGAAGGAGAAGTTACATTTACACAAAATACTGCAATCTTTCTCCAGACCATCTCTACCAACAGGAACTCACTGTGCCATGTTTGGGAAAAAATCAGAAGAGCCAAAGCTCAGCTAGAACTAAACCTGGCTTCTATTGTCAAGGACAACAAAAAAAGTTTCTATAAATATATTAGCAATAAAAAGAGGACTAAGGATAATATCTGTCCTCTAGTAGATGAGGCTGGTAAC
>VUYV01000079.1:665596-692822 GCA_008711295.1 Anarhynchus alexandrinus | reverse complement strand
AGGAATCTATGATTCTATGTTTAGTACCAACAGACCAGGGTGACAAATTATTCCCTAATAATATTCAGAGCATTGAAACATCCTAGAAGTCTCTCAGAAAGAAGAAATGGAAGCACCAATGCTTTCCCAACCTCATGTATACATGGCCATGTCTCTGAAATTCAAACAGCAGAAGCATATCAGCAAAGGGTGTTGCTTTTAAAAGTACTTACTAATTATTTAAAATAGACCAGCTTCATGAAATGCCAGGTACTAAAATAGAAAACTTCTGCACATGGCACTGACAACTTTTGTGTGTGTGTGTGTGTTTTTACCAACAGCCGTCCTTATGGCAGCAGAAATTCATCCTTATCCAGAGCAGTTTAAATACATTTTTTAATTCCATTAACAGAAAATTAATTATAACTTCTATAGTACCTGAAGGAGACTTGAATAGTCAAAGAATAAATGCCAGAAATGGCACATAGCAATAAAATGGAAGAATCCTGTTCCTTCAGAAGGAAGGAATAGCTAAGGAAGTTACTTATGACTTTGCCATCCATCAGATCACTGCTACCACTTTCTACTCACAGTTTCACTCATGCTACCTCAGCAAAACATCTCCCAGGGAATAAAATGATCTAAAATGTGATTTAAAAGAGATTGTTTTTAATTAAGGATGATTAGCACTGGAGTCCAGATAGCAACAGCCCAAAAGGACTTTCATATCATTTGGCCTAAGGTAGAAATATGAAAACATGGCAGAATTCCTACAGGTTTTAGCACGGTCAGTTTAGACCTCACATACAGTATGTGAGACCTACATACAGTATGTATGTGAGACAGCTACTTGCATCACAAAGCATGGGAAGCTCTGTTACTGAAAGTTGTGTAGGTGTAAACAGTGCTTCTGTGATTATAAGGAATCACATTTTTTTAGCAGATTAGGTTATGTTACAGGCAAAGGACATATGTGTTCTTGTCTGATTGAAAAGCGATGAAAACTTGCATCTCATACAAATAAATCTTTGTGCATATCAGCGTATAAATGGATGACCTGTTCATTCTTGAGCTGTTGCAGTTCATCGTGTGGTATATTACTCTAAATCACCATCTGTTTCATTTTATATTAGTATATTAGACTATGAAGTATGGCATTTCAGGCCTCTGATGCACAGTCCTTGTCAGAATTAACTTTAGTGGCTGAAGAGGTCACTGTTTGCACAGCTGGAAGTGGCAACCTGCTCAGACACCACAATGAAAGCTGACAGAAGCCATGCATCATGGTGCCCACATGCCGACCCTGTTTGATTTTTTTTCTGAAATGGCCCAGAGACATTCTCACAATACAGCATAGCAAAGACACTGCCTCCTAGATGAATCTGTTAAGGCAAAGTCAAACTCCTAATTTGTATCACAGTTGAAGGTGATCTCAACTGGACAACTTTGTTTTGAAACTCTCTGATAGAATTCCTCTACTTCCAGACACAACAGGCTTACAACTTAAGAAGCCTCAACACTTCTCCTGTCATGATGGTTCCAACTCTCACCTGAGATGCAGTAGCTTTTCTTGTGCTTTGTTGAAGTATAGCCCAAACTGGAACTGAGGGTGTCCTTGAATACACGGTAGTTAACAGCGATTCAGGTGCAGCTAGAAAATCAGTAAGTCAGAAGCACTGGATGCTTAAAAATACTGTTCTTAACCAACTCCATACATGAAAGCTCCTCAAAATTTTTGTATCTGGTCCTACCATTCTGTGTGGTCATTTTTCACCAATGTGAAGTCCTTACATCACCAAAACTCTCACTTGCTGAGATAAACTGAATTTCAAAATTAAGTTGACCATGGTGAAGTCACTCATTTAGTTTTTTGTCCTGATTCAGTACATTTCAGATTGATAAATCAGTGGATGTATCCACATGGGAGTGAAGGCAATGATGTAACTTGCGAAAATGGAATAAAAAACCCCAAGCATTTTCCTTTCAACTGTTTTTTGTAGTTTTGCGGTTTTTTCTTTCTCTCTCTTTCCCTCTCCCTCTGAGAAGCAGGAAACAATTTAGTAATGAAACATGGTTCCAAAAAAAATTGTCATAAAAACTGTTAAGATTTTGAGGTTTGCTTCTCTAGAAGCCCTGTATTGATACATCGCTTTGGCTGTTAATATGTGATTTCATACCCTAGAATAAAAGCTGTGGGCATTATTTTTAAAGTAGTGTCTCAAACAGGGAAGAAAAGAAGACAGACATATATAAATAATTCCAGGAATCAGCATATAATCCCTGGGACTTCATCCTGCAAGGTACTGAGCATTTCATTTTATGTTCAGAGACCTTTCCAGTTCCATCTGGGAGATGAGTTCCTTTACAACATGTCAAAATCCTTGAGAACCACAGTGGATTAAGCTTCTAATGCTCTCCTTACAGCTTTTTTAGCTTGTTGACATGCAGTCAAATTCAAATTTCACAAAGGCATTTTCTGTGATTATAAGGAGTCACATAACACACAGTATTGAAAGCAACAAGAAGGATAAAATGAATAGTAACTAGAAAGAACAAAATAAATAAACAAAATATGTTCACAGTGGTAATTCTTGAAAGTATGGAAGAACTTATTAATATCACCAAGGACAACTAAATTGTGTCAAAGAGATACTACTCAGGCATATTAGGTGGGAAAAGACCTTGAAGATCAACAAGTCCAGCCGTGAACTTGACACTGCCAAGTCCATCACTAAACCGTGTCTCAAAGTGCCGCATCTACACATCTTTTAAATACCTCCAGGGATGGTCACTCAACCACTTCCCTGGGCAGCTTGTTCCAAGACTTGATGATCCTTTCAGTGAAGAAATGTTTCCTAATATCCAGTCTAAACCTCCCCTGGCACAACTTGAGACCATTTCCTCTCATCTGATCATTATTTACATGGGAGGAGAAACTGACCCCCACCTCAGTTCAACCTCCTTTCAGGTCATTGTAGAGAGCAATAAGGTCTCCCCTGAGCCTCCTTTTGTTCACACTAAACAACCCCGGTTCCCTCAGCTACTCTTCATAAGACTTGTTCTCTGGTCTGCTTACCAGCTTCGTTGCCCTTCTCTGGACACACTCCAGCACCTCAATGTCTTTCTTGTAGTGAAGGGGCCCAAAATAGAATCATAGACTCAAATCCCACGTGCTTTTTAAATGAAATCAGTATTTTGAAAGAGGAAGAAAATAAAGTTAAATAATACGCTTGTTTGTTATGTTTACTCTATACTAAATGAAAGGCTTTAAACAACTATATGTGATATCATTTTTTTCTCTTGGAAAATTTAAATATTTGTGAGTTGTTTTAAGACAAGAGACATCATAGTTTTCATATGAGAAAGAAAAGAAATTATATACACGTTTCTGAGTACTTGATTTTCTGTTTATATGCTACCCTATAACATTTTAGTGGTGGATGAGGGGTAGACTGAGTATCCAGAGAGAGTGTTTTGGTAACTCTGTTTCAGATTTCTTGAATTATATTGGGTAAAAAAGCCAAGCTTCTGTTTTGTGGACCCTTAAATTTTTGTTAACCTAACCATAACACCTCAGAGATGAAGGTTTACAATTTCTCTTACTTTAAGCCCTTCAGCACTCTTGAAGCATAGAGTGCAATCAAACCCTCATTCCCATTGAAAGTTGATTGACATGTTCCACTGTATGCCCTTTGGGTGCCTCTCTGTGTTTTAAAAGCAGCTACAATCACCAGGCTTATGGTAGTAATATGTCCCCATGTTTCACCCCTTGGCAGAAATATCACTGTTTATTGCCCTCTTAGCTTGAGAACGCAGCAGAATTTAGGAACTGTAAACAAGTCACTGTCTTTACTGTGGTTCTTTCCAACACCTTACTAATAACCCACCTGGAGCAGCTTGTCTAGAAGGCTAATTTTCATGTCATGATTTCTATCTGCCTCCTAACTCTTTCACTGATATAATTTTCCAGGTCTGGCTCTGTGCAAATTGGCTATTTCAGAGATGCTGCTTCTTATGAATGATAGTCAAGACTCATGGCTTCAAGGATTGTCAACGTATAGAACGAAAGGAGAAGATGGAGCTAGAAATGTGGCACAAAATTGCTGTGGTAACATTATCCATTACCTTGTTTATTTGTTTCTATTAATCATAATAAACAATACTAGTCTCCGTTTTCATCCTTACGTTGAGAAAGTAGACATGCTGTGACACGGAATGTGAACATGAGGGTTAGATCTCTCATTTCTCCTAGTCTTTATGGAGCATCCTTAATAAAATGAAATCTCCTAAACCTCAAGGTTCAGCCAACATGATCTTAAGCTGAAAAATTTTAAAATTTTAATGTACAATGAAAGTCCACAAACTGTTTATCTGAGAATAAAGTTTTTTGGTTATTTTTAAATCAACATTCGTTTATGGCTAGTGCCTTATGGTTCTTCCTTTATAGATGACAAGGGGTCAATATGAGGTACTTCTTATGACAAGGACTGAGTATTTTAACAGTGGGCTAAAGAATTTTTTCTGATAAATGAGTTCCCAATAGGCTTCAACAAAACTTTAGATGAAATGCCACAAAAAAGCTATAAGGTGATGAAGTTCATAGTATTATGAACTAGAAGAATTCTTTATTCCTGGTGACATGTTTTACTTGATAAGGTAGCTACTAACTGCATTATGAGCTTGTTTCTGCTTCTGAAATAGTAGAGTATTATATTATCATAGAATGATAGAATCATAGAATGGTTTAGGTTGGAAGGGACCTTAAAGATCAGCTAGTTCCAACCCCTCTGTCATGGGTAGGAATATTTTCCACAAGTTGCACAAAGCTTCTTTTAACCTGGCCTTGAATGCTTCCATGGAGAGGACATCCACAATTTCTCTAGGTAACCTGTTCCAGTGTCTCACCACCCTCACAGTAAAGAATTTCTTCCTAATATCTACAGAATCACAGAATCTCCTAGATTGGAAAAGACCTGTAAAATCATCTAGTCCAATCATTAACCTAACACTGCCAAGCCCACCACTAAACCATGTCCCTGAGCACTATATCTACACGACCCTTAAATACTTCCAGGCATGGGGACTCCACCACTGCCCTGGGTAACATGTTCCAATGCCTGATGGCCTTTTCAGTAAAGAAATTCTTCCTAATATCTAAACTTCCCTTCGCACAACTTGAAGCCATTTCCTCTTGTTCTATCACCTGTTACTTGATAGAACAGGCTGCCTCCCACCTCTCTGCAACCTCCTTTCAGATAGTTGTAGAGAATGATAAGGTCTCCCCTGAGCCTCCTTTTTTCCAGGCTAAACAACCCGAGTTCCCTCAGTCACTCCTCACAAGACAAATGCTCCAGACCCCTCACCAGTTTTGTAATATAGATCTATCCTCTTTCAGTTTAAAACTGTTATCTCTCATTCATGCACTACACTCCCTGATAAAGAGTCCCTCCCCATGTTTCCTTTAAGTACTGGAAGGCTGCCACAGGTCTTCCCAGAGCCTTCTCTTCTCCAGGCTGAACCACTGCCCTGTCCAGGAGGGGCAGAGTGAGCAAGCAACTGGGTGGGAGTTTAGCTGCCAGTCAGGGTCAACCCACCACAAGGGGCCAGTGACTTGTTTTAATATCCTGAAAATTGTTAACTTATCTGTTGTCTCTTATATAGGACTCTGTTCTGCAAATTTTCTGATATACGTCTCCATTTCCTTGTTTTGTTTTTTACTTGTTTTGAGAATATAAATATTGTAATGCAACCATATACATAAACCTGGTAATATTCACCTTGTAGTTCAAGCAGCACTGCTTTTATGGTAGCATTATTGCCATAACTTTTCCCTTAGAGTTGTTTTTTTTTTTTCCGTGTATTTCATTAATCACAATGGATGAATAAGTAAATGTATCTAGTACAAAACCACCTTCAGAATTTGTCAAAAATATTTTTAAGATTATCATCTTTCCATTTACTACTACTACTTCTTTCATTTCTTCCCTCTGTAGTATCAGACTCCTGCATCACAGGAATCTATCATGTGGTCTGCCACTTGGTCACTTTGGCGCAGATCTTGACAACTTAGACTTAACTTGGCTTTAGTTTTCTTAACATTTCTTACTTTTCCATAACTCTTGTTCATTGTTCCACAGATCTTTTGCTATTTCACTAGTTTTGACACTCAGCTCAGAATCTCCTAACCTTTCTGGTTTTATAGCCACTCTATTTCTCTGTTGAAAAGGAACACCATGTACTTCTTTCTTCATGTTACGTGGCATTATATGGTTTATCCATATTACTGTTTCTATATCCATTACAGACTTTCCTAAATATGGTGGGTATATTTTGAGTCACCAGTATATTCCAGAACATGTATCAATCTGTCATCTTGAATCTTATCAAAATCAATAAACACAGATAACTCTCTAATTACTTAATTATCAGAGATATTATGAGAGTAATTTGATATATAGTTGGGAGGGCATGTGAGGCTCAGGCACTTACAGTCTACTTTCCTTATAAATTATACTTTGGATCACCAGTGTGGAAAATATCATTTCACACTTGATTTGCTACTTTGGGGAAAAGAACATTAAGATTCACATTTCCTTCCCAACCTTCATCTTCCAGGGCTCATCTGACATGTTACCATAAGTGTGGTATGTGCTACATACTGCAAAATCCTTCACAGGTATGCTAAAAGGCCTCAGTTTCTCATCTATCTATCTATATACATGGCCTGTCATGTTGTCTTTTCTTTTGAGACTAAAATGCCAACAATATCTACTTCCTTATTCCTTTAATGCTTTAATATTTTTTCATCTTACCTGTTGGACATTGGTTATAAGATCAGCTCAGCGTGAAGTTGACATGTGAGTGGTAGGCAGGGTAAGGATAAGTTCTACTTTGATGTGAAGAAATTCTTGCGGGGTGAAGGTTTCAGAAAGGGACCCCCATAAATTAATCATGAGATGAAATCTTTTAAAAAAGACAACTCTCTTGTGAGAGAAAATCTAATGAGAATTATTCCTTTCTCTGAGGTGTGGAATTGCCACTCCCTTGTGTAAAATGAGTTTACCTGACAAGACTTCACTATAGACCTAAATGTTCCACAGCTGCAGAACTGCGTACAGCAGATGTGAAGCACTGCTATCTCTACTGGGGGATTTCTGACAGCTGTCACAAACTTTCTACTCATTGTCAAGTGACACTGTCAGTCCCATTACTTACCTCTTTACATGCCAAGGGAATGTTACAAATTTCAAGCAAAGTATAAGGCAAAGTTTGAAGACCTATCACAGAATGCTTGTATTAGTGGTTTTATGGAGTTCATATCCAAAATTCATTTGCAGAAGTAAATCAAATACATACAAATCCAGCACATTAATCAAAACAATCAGGGCTCATCTATGTAAGTTGCAAATGATATTTCAAAATCCTGGTAACCAATCTGTTTGTCACGTATTAGCCATAAATGATCACAGTTTGGTAATAAAGAACCATTTAGCCTATGCTAGGATTAAGTAGTGCAACTAACTGAGAAACGTCTGAAATGATGTAAATTTAAGCATTGTTAGGAGAACAGAGGCTTGAACAGTGTCAAAGTTAATTTACTAAGTTGAAGGAATAACAAATAGCAACAGCACAGAGCCTTGGATTTTAGCAATAAGAAAGGAAAACAGACAGATAGGTCATTCTAGAGATCTGAATTCCAGAAGTCTATTTAAACCAGGTTATACCTTTAGGAAACTCCTGCGCTGAATTTTAAAATGTCACAATGGACACAAAACGGAAAACACACTCATATACTATTCAGTCTGCTGTATCTTGACATTATAAACCACTATCATGTTCTTTGCAAGCTGTAATCCACTTCCCAGTAGAAATATGAAAAATGAACAGTTATAGCCAAATATTGATCAAAAAAGGCATTGTGATGAGGTCTGAATATACATATTTCATCTATTAAGAAAGAAAGTAAAGGTTAATGAAACTATGTGAACAATGCATAATGCTGAATAATAAGGAGGTCACACGACCTTTTCCATTTCTGCTTGAGGCCAAAAGTAACATTTACAAGTTCACAATATTTTCAAGTTTTATAAATGTTATATCATTAACTATTCTCTGCATGGAGAAAGAAGAACTGATAGGCTTCAGGAGTGTATACAGAGATAATATAATATTAAATAATGCTTAACTTGAGAAGTGATTTCATATACAGTTAGTTTAGAAGTTACATATTTTCTGATAAGTATGCTATATTCAGTAAAAAAAATAGAAATGTGATACACAGGATGGGAAATAAAGCTATAATATTTTATAATATTTTTATATTAGGGTCTGCGAAGGATTTACTACTACCAACTGTAATGCAATATAGATTTTTTAATGATACATAACCAAAAAAAACCCAAAACATATCTGGCATCGCTAATGAGAACAAATGGAATTACGTGAAGTTCTATCTCATCACATAATCACAAGTACTCTATTAGGAGGAAGAAATGGAAAGTGAGAGGTTAAATAGAAAACAGTTAATTCACTTTCCTGTCATGCAAGAGTCAGTGGATAGTGGATGGATAAATGAGGTAAAATGCACCATTAAACCTGAAAGGCTAACTGAGGTTTGAGAATGTTAAAGAAGTCATGCTTGCAAAAATTTCTTCAAAATACAATGCATTATTTTCTTTCAAGTACTTACCAAGAATAAAATACTGGTCCTGGAGAACAAAAGAAACTAAAAGAAACAACTACTGCAGAGATTACTGTGGGATAATATATACAATTTAGTTCAAGTCTGTTTATTCTCAGCCCTCAGTTTTTCTCTCAAAAGATAAAGTAAATTTATATGGTAGATGTACTGAAAATGAATTTTATATTCCTTATAAAACTTCCATATCTAATCTTCCTTATTTATAGGTAAGCATATGATCAAGTAATCACAGAATTGCAGAGTCACAGAATCAGAGGATAGTTGAGGTCAACCTCTGGAGGAAGGGAGCTCCAGATGTCTTCCAAACCAAGCCTCCTGCTCAAGCAGGGCCACCTAGAGCAGTTGCCCAGGACTTCGTCCTTCGTGAAGGCCAGGCAGAAAATATTGACTGCTTCTTTCCTCATCTCCCAAGCCAGTCACTTCATCATGAAAATTCATCAAGTTGGTAAAGCATGACTTCGTCTTAGTGAATCCATCCTGACTACTTGTGATGACTTTCTTGTTCACGTGCCTGGAAACGGTTTCCAGGATTAGTTGTTCCATCACCAGACCAGGGATCAAGGTGAGACTGACCATACTGTAGTTTCTCAGATCCTCCTTCTTGCCCTTCTAGAAGACATTCATTCACATTCCTCCAGTCCTCAGGCACCTCTCCCTGTTGCCATGACCTTTTAAATATAATCGAGAGTGGCCTCACAGTGACATAAGCTAGATCCCTCAGGACTTGAAGGTGCATCACGCCAGGGCCAATGGACTTGTGAAAGTCCAATTTGCTTAAGTATTGTTTAATCTGGTCCTCTTACACCAAGAGCATGTCTTCCTTGTTCCAGATTTTCCCTTTGGTCTTTGGGGCCTTGGGTTCCTCAAGGCTGGTGTTGCTGGTAAAGAATGCGGAAGCAGGTCCCCTGCCTCATTCAGCAGTGGGCCTGCATTTTCCCTAGTCTTCCTTTTGCTACATATATACTTATAGAAACCCTTCTTGTTGCCCTTGACATCCATCACCAGGTTCAATTCCAGTTAGGTCTTGGCTTTGCTAACTACATCTCTGCATGCTCAGACAGTGTCTCTATATTCCTTCCAGATTATCTGTCTTTGCCTCCCCCTTCTGTATGTTTCCTTTTTGTGTTTGAGTTTTGCCGGGAGGTCCTTGTTCATCCATGTAAGTCTTTTGGTATTTTTGCCTAACTTCCTGCTCATTGAAGTGGACTGCTTTTGAGCTTGGAGGAGGTGATCACTGAATATCAACCAACTTTCTTGGGCTCCTGTGCTCTCCAGGTCCTTATCCCATGGGTCTCTTTCCAGCAGATCCCTGAAGAGGCAAAATCTGCTCTTCTGAAGCTGAGGGTTATGATCTTGGTTTTTTTTGCCCTGCTTCCTCCTCTCAGGATCTTAAACTCTGCTATCTCATGGTCACAATGCTGCCTTCAACCTTCAGCTCCCCAATAAGTCTTTCCTTGTAAGTGAGTGTGAGATCCAGCAGAACACCTCTCCTTATTGGCTCTTCAATCACTAATAGCGGACTTTGTATTATATTGAATTGCAATTTACCTCTACACAAGACTTCCAAAATCCTTTGCATTCAAAAAAAAAAGATTATCTGGTTTTCCATGCTGTCACATACATGGATAAGATTTTCTGTGACCAAGCTATTCATTTGATAACTCTGATAGGTTAGGGAAGAATGTTTTCCATGTCAAGAGATAATCACACTTGGTCAGAAGCTTATAAATATTATGCCTAATTTTAAAAATGCATGAGACATTTCTGTTGTTTTACTTTTTTCTTTCATCAGCCTGCTTTTGTGAAAGAAAGAAAGGAAACTGGTTTATTTTTATTTATTCATATATCTATTTATATACACTGTTGTCACTTTAATGTCTCCCAAATGCCCTGTGTTCAGAGCTTGAAAAACCCCAACATTTAATTCCTAGTCAAAGTTCAAGAACTCAGAAAAAACCAAAACCATTCCTTTGGTTTTGGCTTCATGTAAAACTCTTGAAATCAATAGGTGGTGTTCCACTGGCTTCCCTGGACCATAGGTCAAGTCCTTAGGGGGCAACTGCGGAGAACATTTGTTTATAAAACATTTTGGAGCTGTACAAAGTTTTTCTGAGCTTGTCATGGGTAATTTGAGCAAAGCTAAGATGCACTTGATCTCATGAAAGACTATTTCTTCTTTTCTAGTGGCACAGATAAAAGAAGAGACGGAGGAAGTTAGCATGGCTTGACCTGGAAAAGGAAAGTCTTGAAGAGGACCTAACAGCAATCTTTTAAAACTGCAGAGGAGGTTGCCAAGAAGACAGAACAAGGTGTGCTGTACACTGAGGTGGACAGTAAGAAGGTTAGAAACTGGTCATAAATTGGAATGCATGAAGATTCACTATGAAAATAATCAAGCAATGGAATGAGTTGCATTTATGGATTATATAGTCTTGGTCCTTGGAGGTCCTCAGATTTCAGTTGAACAAAACCCTGAGCAACTGATCTGAATTCAGTACTCACCATGTTTTGAGCTGGTGGCTACACTAGAGTCCTCCTGAGATCTCTTCCAACTTAAGTGACTCCACGACTCAGATTTCTCCTGAGTACACTGGATCTTTATAGCACTTGCAATTACCGTACATTTTATGCAAAAATTAAGCTGTTCACACACACAAAAACATACATATGGAGGTGTTCAAGGCCAGGTTGGATGGGGCTTTGATCAACCTGGTCTAGCGGGAGGTGTCCTTACCTATGGCAGGGGGGTTGGAACTAGATGATCTTCAAGGTCCCTTCCAACCTAAACCATTCTATGATTCTACAAGATATATATAGATATAGATATAGATATGTGTATATATTAGTTCTGACTGATATCTTAATGGTGATTTCACTAACAGTTTACCAAAATTACATTTATCATATTTGAGAAGTTGTGGCAGTCCAGCGCATTTCCCACTGACTGGAAAAAGGGAAACCTAACCCCCATTTTAAAAAGGGAAATAATGAAGACCCAGGGAACTACAGGCCAGTCAGTCTCACCTCTGTGCCTGGCAAGATCATGGAGCATATCCTCCTGGAAACCATGCTAAGGTACATGGAAAATTAGGAGCTGATTAGTGACAGCCAATGTGGTTTCATTAAGGGCAAACTGTGCCTGTCAAATTTAGTGGCCTCCTGCATCAGAGTTACAGCATAAGGGAAGAGCAACTGACATCATCTACATGGACTTGAGCAAAGCAATTGACACTGTCCTGCACAACCTCTTTGTCTCTAAATTGGAGACACATGGATTTGACAGGTGGACCACTCGGTGGATAAGGAGTTGGCTGGATGGCTGCACTCAAAGAGTTGCGGTCAATGGCAGCAGTGTCCAAGTGGCAAGCAGTGATGAGCATTCCTCAGGGGTCAGTACTGGGACCGGTGCTGTTTAACGTCTTTGTCAGCGACATGGGTGTTGGGGTTGAGTGCACCCTCAGCAAATTTATCAATGACACCAAGCTGTGTGGAGTGGTCGACATGCTGGAGGGATGGGATGTCATCCAGATGGACCTGGACAGGCTGAAGAGATGGGCCTGTGTGAACCTCATGAAGTTCAACAAGGCCAAGTGCACCTGGGTCGAGGCAATCCCAATCACAAATACAGGCTGGGCAGAGAATGGATTAAGAGCAACCCTGAGCAGAAGGATTTGGGAGTGTTGGTTGACAAGAAGCTCAATATGACCCAGCAAGTCATATCCTGGGCTGCATCAAAGGAAGCGTGGCCAGCAGATTGAGGGAGGTGATTCTCCCCCTCTATTCCGCTCTGGTGGGACCCAACCTGGAGTACTGCATCCAGCTCTGGGGCCCCCAACATAAGAAGGACATGGACCTGTTGGAGCAAGTCCAGAGGAGGAGTCCAGGATGATGCGAGGGCTGGAGCACCTCTCCTATGAAGACAGGCTGAGAGAGTTGGGGTTGTTCAGCCTGGAGAAGAGAAGGCTCATGGGAGACCTTATAGCAGTACTTAAAGGGTGCCTACATGAAAGATGGGGAGGGACATTCTGCAATATAGAACTTATCTAATAACAGCTGCTTTTGTAGTCACCTTCCTTTTCACTTTTACCTTCTCAAGATGTGGTTGATGAAATTACAAATTTCCATTTGCTGTGTTTGTCAAGTGTAGGATCCTTACTATTTAACTGAATAAATTTATTTCTTTTTCTGGGAAAATAAAAAGAACCTCAAATGTTTGAATCTGCAAATTCTCTTAGTCTTATATAATTAAGTGGAGAGAAAAGTTATGGGATTTTACATTTCTAAGATATATTAATCAAATGCAAAAATGTTTAAGACTCTTATTATGGAATGAGGAATAAATGTGAGCTTCTTTTGGGATGCATTCTGAAGGCTACTGTTGAATAATCTTGCTCTGGGTGTTCAGTCATATTGAAGACTCAAAAAACCTCAGATGGCATGTTGGCCGCACAAGTTTCTTTTATGCCATAAGCTTAAAAATCTTGTGCACTTCTGTTCGCTGGTGTGTTGATCTAATTGAGAAAGACCTTAACCATTTAGCTAACAAAGAAAATATATTGGGACGGGCTACCTTTTCTTTTATGATGGAACTTTGGATACAAAGCTAGTGCTAGAGTTTTTAAATATGTTTGGACATTTTTGTTATGTTGCATAATGATAGATCTAATGATACAGTGTAAGGCCTTACATCATAAATTATTGTACTCTATAGTGCTTTTAATGTCAGTGGGAGTAATTATGGAAAGAGCAGTAAATCCATGTAGGCAAAGGTGTCAGTATCTGTCTCTTAAACCCATGGAAAATATTAGAAAATCTTTTTGAAAGATCTGGCCCTTAGTTCTTCGCACTGTAAAATATGAAGAACGAACAGTATCTAGAATGTCTCTATTATTTCATATCGAGAATGAAGTATATTGCATGAAAGTTATTGTCAGGATGAAATTTAAAAATTTCTCAAAGGATATTTCAGTGCATAATTTAGAAAGGGTTTCCTTCTTTCTCTTTTTGCTTACTTATTTATTTGTTTAGAAAATCAAATTCTGTTGTTTTCTGACACTTAGCAGGAACATTTTTTTTCTTCTATATATTCACAGGCCTGTTGATAGCTAACGGTTTATTAAATCTTTAATAAATAACATTATAACTTATCTCTATAAGCTCAAATCAATACAATGCTGCAAAGATAACGTCATCACTGACCTTTATGTTTCATATCATTTTTATTAAACTTAGATAACTCTTCATTCTGAAGATCAGCTCATAAAATGAACATTTGAAACTTTCTCTTGGAGTAAAAGTTACAGTCAATACTGCCAGAGAAAGCCTCAGAGTCAGCCTGTCACTTCATCTCCTTAGAAGATATCTAAACTGGGCACATGAAACTATAAATAAACAATATTTTTAAAAGTATATGTATATACAATTTTATTCTATACGTATGCTAACCTCTTGTCAGCACTTGTCTAACATGCATGATTTGAGTTTTATGTTAAGTGTTTGCACAATGTAAGACTAGGCACCAAGCATGCAGTCTTATGATTTTTAGAAATCTTTTTAAAAGTATATATTAAAATCAAATATAGTTATAAGACTTCCACTCAGATAAGGATCTGCTGCTACAGAAAGGTTGATAAGTATATCAACTAAAGCAACATATTAAGAAGATAAATATAAAAAAAAGATATTCTTGCTAGAAAATAAATTACTTTTTTTGGTTTAATATGGAGTCAATTATTGTCTTAATTATTTTGGTAAAATCACAATGATTTCCATAAACATGACTAATTAAGTCAGTGTGTTTATTACAACATAATTGTGAATGGAATTCATTGCTTTTTGGCATTGTATAAAACAAGATTCCATACAAAGGATTTTACAAAATCAATGCCCACATACATGAGGGAAGTAACATCTCTAGAGACAAAACAGCAGCCAAAAGACCCATCTTGCTTCCAAAAGGGTTCAAGTTTTCCTCTTCAAAAGAAAGGTGTTTTAGGCTGTTTTAAATTCATACCATAACATCCTTGACGATGGAAAGTTCTAGAATACCGAAGGACAAAGAATTGCAGTATTAATCCATTTAAATCTCTGTATTAGGTTTGCGTGGCAAGCTTTTGGTAGCAGAGGGGCTACACGGATGTCTTCTGTGAGAAGCTGCTAGAAGCTTCCTCTCTGTCTGATAGAGCCAATGCCAGCCGGCTCCAAGACAGACCCGCCACTGGCCAAAGCCGAGCCCATCAGCGACAGTGGTAACACCTCTGGGATAACATATTTAAGAAGGGGGAGAAACCTGCTGTGGAACAGCAGCTGGAGAAAGGAGTGAGAATATGCAAGAGCAACAACTCTGAAGATACCAAGGTCACTGAAGAAGGAAAGGGAGAAGATGCTCCAGGTGCCAGAGCAGAGATTCCCCTGCAGCCCATGGTGAAGACCATGGTGAGGCAGGCTGTCCCCCTGCAGCCCATGGAGGTTAATGGTGGAGCAGATATCCACCTGCAGCCTGTGGAGGACCCCATGCCGGAGAAGGTGGATGCCCAAAAGAGGCTGTGACCCCCTGGGAAGCCTGTGACAGAGCAGGGTCCTGGCAGGACTTATGGCCACGTGGAGAGAAAGCAGCCCATGCTGGAGCAGGTTTGCTGGCAGGACTTGTGATCCCATGGGGCAATCTGTTCCTGAAGGACTGCAGCCTGTGGGAAGGACTTACACTGGAGAAGTTCATAGAGAACTGTCTCCCAAGGGAGAGAGCCCATGCTGGATCATGGGAAGAGCGTGAGGAGTCCTCCCCCTGAGGAGGAAGGAGAGCAGAGACAATGTGGGATGAATTGACCACAACCCCCATTCCCCATCCCCCTGCGCCGCTTGGAGGGAGGAGGAAGGGAAAATCAGGAGTGAAGTTGAGCCTGGGAAGAAGGGAGGGGTCGGGGAAGGTGTTTTAAGATTTAGTTTTTGTTTCTCATTATTCTCCTCTGATTTGATTGATAGTAAATTAAATTATTTTTTTTCCCCAAGTTGAGTCTGTTGTGCCCGTGATGGTAATTGCTGAGTGATCGCTCCCTGTCCTTATCTTGACCTGTGAGCCTTTTTGTTATATTTTCTGTCCCCCTGCTCAGTAGAGGAGGCGGATTGATAGAGCAGCTTTGGTATACAACTTGTGTCCAGCCAGTGTCAAGCCACCATAGTCTCAAAAACCTGCTGGGCTCCAGTTCATACTGAAATACTTGTATGCCAAAACCTTACGCTGTGAAATTTGGACAGAGGTCCCAGAGTGGTAGTTGCTAAAAGGGAAATCTTTGTATGGTTCACTATGAGAAAAATCTCATGAAAACAGATGTGTTAACATGTGTAGTCACAGGTAGTTCTTTGCCTCAAAACATCATTATAAAAATAACACATAAAGGTTTTCCTCAGTCTGTTAAATGAATCTTAAGAAAATACTCAACAAACTGCCTGTAGTATTAGGACTGTATAAATATACAAATGAGAGAGAAAGGGATAATTCACCTGCAGCATTGCAGATGGGCCATAAAGAGTACTAAATGTCTTTTGTTTTATTCTTTTAGAATTAGTTTACTTGTCTGGACCATCTACCCCTTTTCCATATAAAAATTACTGGAACTCTATGCTTGCTAAAACGAAGGCAGAAAATTGAGATTTTATAGACCTTTCAGCCTTCTATGCAAAGACAGCAATCTGGACTGGATTCTTTTCTACTTTAGAGTTTGTGCTACTTGTGGTTCCCACATAGCTCAACATTAAAATTCCTTAGATTTCCAGATCAGGTTCTGAATGATTTTCAGGCATAATTTATACAAACGCTGCTAAAAATATGAATAATATATGTGTACTACTTCAAGTCTGCAGACCACATTTGAGATACATAAATACTATTTTTATTTTACTTTTCTTAGCTAAAACTATGAACAGTTACTAGTGAGCATATTTTAAGACTGATTGAATTTTTATATGCTCAACAGTAGTATTTCTGCAGAGATTTAAAGAAAATTTCAGTCCTTATACCTTAATTATTTATTTCATACATTTTTAAGAGCTTTATAGTCTAGAATACTTCATTGTTCAGTGGGGGCCTGAAGGCCATTGGCATCTTTGCAGTGATTTTAATGAGCTTTAGGTCAACTTTACTACGTTCTGAGAAAACAGAGTATTCCTGGGTGACAACACAAATTCAGATTTTGAGTAAAAGTAGACATTCAAAGAAGTTAAGGCCAAAAAAGACTATTGTAATAATTTCATTTTCCACCCCATGTAACACAGACTATAATATCACACGCAAATGAGTACATCAAACCATGTGGGAAACATTGAACTGAACTGGTGAAAAAGAAGATTGTGAAAGGGATTACAGAGCAAAATAAGATAACAGACAAAGAGAGAAATAAAATTGTTATGAAGTGGTAGAAGGGAAGTCCTCAAGCTGTCTTCCTCAACAGTAGACCTTACAATATATTCCAGGTAATATTTTTGTTAGCTACTGTTGCAGTAACCAGACTGTTCACATATACATTCCAAGTTCTGCTCTCATTTACCACTCCTCAATATGGGGCTGTAAAATCATCATAAACATCCCAGAAGGTACCATGACAGTAGTCCAGATTTGTCTGGATGGGAAAATTCAGGGGCTTTTGCATCTCAAATATTAACCTGTAAGGCAGAAGTGATGACTTGATGCTTTAGAGCACCCCCCTACCTAAATATTGACCAGTTCCCCACATGAGATGTGGTAATGAGAGTCCTGAGAAAAGGCAAAGATGCAAATAGTGGGATCACAACCCTGATTTTCAGGAGACCAGACTTGGACCAGTTCAGGGATCTGCTTGGAAGAGGCCCATGATATATAGTCCTGGAGATAAGTCCAGGAGAGCTGGCTGATTTTAAAAGATCATATTCTCCAAGCTCAAGAATGAACAACTCTGAAACACAAGAAAACAAAGCAAAGACAGCAGGAGGCCTGCATGGATAAACAAGGAACTTCTGACAAAAATCAAACATAAAAACCACACATGTAAGAGGTAGAAACAGGGTGAAGTCACACAATAGCAATCAAGGACAGTGTCTAGTCATACAGGGATGAGGACAGGAAAGACAAAGTCCACCAGGTGTTTAATATCCTGAGGGATATGAAAGGCAACAAGGAGGGCTTCCATGGCTATATCGGCAACAAAAGGAAGACTAGGAAAAATGTGGACCTGCTACTAAATATGTGAGGAAACCTGGTGAAAAGGACACACAGACAAGACTGAGGTAGTTGATGCCTTCCTCTCTTTTACTGCTAAGATTTGCCTCCAAAGCCCTTGATACCAATGAAAAGGTCTGGTGCAAGACGTATCCTCGTTGGACTGGGATGAGGATAGGGAACACTTAAATAAGCTGACCATATACAGACCCATGGGAAAGCACTAACAGGAGGTTGAGGGGAGTGATCCTTCCCTCCTACTCAGCACTGGTGCATCCAGAATGTTGAGTCCAGTTCTGGGGTCCCCAGTACAAGAGAAGCATGGACATACTGGAGAGAGTCCAGCAAAGGTCTGCAACGGTGATAAAGAGACTAGAACATCCAACATATGAGGAGAGGCTGAGAGAGCTGGGACTGTTCAGCCTGAAGAAGAGAAGGCTCAGGCGGACCTGTNGCACCCAGGCCATCTGATACGTGGTCTGAGTCCGATTGCTGCACTCACACTTGTATACACAAACATCCACACAGAATAGTCTCTTACCCAGGAAAAAGTGTTAGAAAGGAATTTAACAGGATGATAGGGCATTTTGCATGGCCAGTCAAGTGTACTGATCNTGTATAAAGACCTGATGCGGGGGAGTAAAGAGGACAGAGCCAGACTCTCTTTTGTGGAGTTGAGTGACAGGACGAGAGTCACTGGGCACAAACTGAATAGCGGTAGTTCCACTTAAACAAACAAACAAAAAAAATATTATCCTGTGAGTGTGCTCAGTCACTGTAACTGGTTGCTCAGAGAAGTTGTGGAGTCTCCATCTTTGGCAATATTCAAAACCCAACTGGTCAAGGTCCTGGGAAACCTGCTGCAGTTGACTCTGCTTTGAGTAGGGGTGTTGGACTAGGTGATCACCAGAAGTGCCTTCAAACCTCCAAAATTTAGTGATTCTGTGAAGATAGCAGAGTCACCACCAATGTGCCTATATCTTCACCAAGACATTGTGTGCCTTCACAAAAATTCCACAACACAGACACACAGCCAGGAGACTGTATGTTTTTCTTATTTCTTTGGGCTTTTTGTCTTGTTTACTGCACTATGCTTTAATGACACTACTGTTCCAAAGTCCTTGCAAACAGTACAATCACCACCAGAGCCAATGTCACTGCAATATTTACAAGTGGAAAGTAATTTAGGTGGACTGATGTCACAATAAACATTCCTTACCTCTCTTCCTGACATTTTAGCTTTCTCCTGAATTTCTAGATCTGGCAATACTGATTAAGCTTGAGGATGCTAAATGACTCAAATCTGCCTAGTAACAACTTGTATCAACTCTCATAACAGTCAGCAACACTACAGTTGATTGGCTAGCATCATATGTCTACAAAATTTTGTTTCTTCATAGCTTATATGTGTCATTATCATTTGGGTCAAATGAAATGCTTTTTTTTTTTTTTTTGGTTGATCAACAGAGAAAGAGAAAAAGGGTAAACACAGCTGATCACTGGTATGAAAAAAATCTTTCCATGTGCAGTTTGATCTCTTTCACATCCTCACATCCTCCTCCCCTGTGGTAGCCTGTCAATCCCCTGTGTCTTTTACCACTCAGGCATGAGCTGTGGTACTTACAGGAACTTGTGGGATAACTGTCAACTTCAGGACAAGCATTTGTGATCAGCAGTGACACTGATGAGAAAAAACAGACATGCTGTTGTATGTCCTGGAAATCTTTCCTGTCACTATACGTGCAGGTTGGGGAAAATAAAGTTTTCCTTTATCTTCTAGTTTGTTCTTGCTATGGAAGATAATCACTGAAACTCAAGTAGCTTTACAAATACCCAAGCACATTCTGTTTTTTCAGATCAGTTATCTCATTATAATGCAGTCAGTTTTCGTGAAATTTTTATATGGCATTGGAAACGTGACTTTACTTAGACTAGGATGTGCTTTTGTGTTAAAGAAAGCAGGGCATTTCTTTTGCATCTAGCCAGACACCTAAACTGCAACTGTGAGCTGGGGTATGTGAAGGAGTTAGCAAGAAGTGACACCGTACACCTATCAGCTGGGCCTTGAGAATTGGCTGTGCGCGTGCTCTCAACCTGCAGTCGAAGTGATGTACTGTGACTTCACCTGGACACTAAGACAAAACCACGTAACTGAACTTACCTAATGGTTCCTATAACTTAAAAGCGCTCATTCAGCTGCGGTGGGTCAGCTGGCATCCATTACAGTTTTTACTTTGGCGGTTCAGTCCTGACTCTCAGTCTGGGGTTAAAGACAGCTTGAAATTTTTTGTAGGATGGGTTGAAAGGGACACCGCCTGCCCTTTTGCTGTGATGTGTGACAAAGTAGTTGGTCCATACTGCAGAGACAATTATTCAGGATTGTGTGATATTACTCTAATATGCTGGAACAGAAACTGTAAACAACAATTACAGCAAAAGCTTAGCTTTTGGGTTTTGGGAGATGACAGACTATAAAAGAGGAGTGATATTCAATATGTTATAATACTGTTGCATATACTACCACAAATGAATTGTATTGCTATTTAACTCTGGATGGCCTTTTCTGATGTGGTTTAATGTTACAGAATTAAATGAAAGGACATCAAGTTTTTCAGAGAATTTAACTAAAGGGCAACTGCATAGCAGATGGCCTGAAAGCAGAATAGAAAATGGCAGGATGGTAAAATTTATCAAAAAACTGTAATTTGTCTGCTACAGTCCAGATTCCAAAAAGAGAGGTGAGAAAAGCTGAAGACATGCATGAAAGAAATTCACTTGCCGTCAGTCCTTCTCTACTTCTGAGTCAGTCTGGGTGCTGGTATCTGTTAGAGGGGCTGAATCCAGCAGCCCAAGAGAGGTGACAATGCTGCAGGTTGGCGCACCCAGTTCCAACCTGTAGAAAGACTAAGCATGCATCACCTGTAGCCACACACACACAGAGAGCACATATACACCTGATGTATATACATATATACATGTCTGACTGCACAGAAAACACAGGCAGACACACAAAGCACAAAACCAAACACAGACAGCACCAAGGGCCACATCCTGATCCCCTCTTTGTCTGGTCCATTGGTGAGAATATATATATATGTGCATATATATATTTTTATATATATACACAGTGTGGATTGCTCCAGTAGCTGGGCTCAGACACTCTGCCCAGTAGCTGGCCTCTGGATCCCAGTCTCCCCAGTTGCTGGCACACAAACATATGAACTCTGAGGCTGCAGTCGTGCTCCAATTGCTGGTATAGACTCTGGCACCTGGGCACCCGGGCACCCAGGCCATCTGATACGTGGTCTGAGTCCGATTGCTGCACTCACACTTGTATACACAAACATCCACACAGAATAGTCTCTTACCCAGGAAAAAGTGTTAGAAAGGAATTTAATAGGATGATAGGGCATTTTGCATGGCCAGTCAAGTGTACTGATCAGCAAACTATGTATACATAACATAGTGTGGCCAGTAGGTCGAGGGAGGTCATTCTCCCCCTCTACTCTGCACTGGTGAGGCCACAACTGGAATACTGTGTCCAGTTTTGGGCTCCCCAGTTCAAGAGGGACAGGGAACCGCTGGAGAGAGTCCAGCGTAGGGCAACTCAGATGACTGAGGGATTGGAGCATCTCCCTTATGAGGAAAGGCTGAGAGAGCTGGGACTCTTTAGCCTGGAGAAGAGAAGGCTGAAGGGAGACCTTATTATGGCGTACAAGTATCTAAAGGGTGGCTTGAAGGAGGATGGAGCCGGACTCTTTTCAGTAGTTCCCAGTGACAGGACGAGGGGCAATGGGCACAAGTTGGAACATAGGAAGTTCCGTTGAAATACATGGAAAAACTTCTTTACGGTTCGGGTGACAGAGCACTGGCACAGGCTGCCCAGGGAGGTTGTGGAGTCCCCTTCTCTGGAGATTTTCAAGACCCACCTGGATGCAGTCCTGAGTAATGTGCTATAGGCCATCCTGCTTTGGCAGGGGAGTTGGACTAGATGATCTCTAGAGGTCCCTTCCAACTCTGAAAATTCTGTGATTCCGTGATAACAGGCCCTTTCTTATCCACTTACACCTCTATTTTCCCATGCTTATTTTTCCCCAAATCACCTACATCTCCCCTCTTCCCTGCCTTTGTTTCTGGCCATAAGCATACCATAAGTCTTGGGCAATCCCAAAATGTTCTTCTCTTGCATCCCATACCCCTAGGCAGCAACCCCCCTCAATCCAAAAGGTGCTGTCTCATTGACTTGATGAGTTTCATGCATGGAGAACGGTGATGATGGGTCTCCTGGGACAGCCCTGGGAGGGGCCCAGACAGGGTGTTCCCTTCCTCTGAGTCTTCAATTTAGGGTCCCACCTGGCTTTGTGCTCCTGTGCTCCTCTGGGCTTGTAGAGATACTCCCCTATATTTGAGTGTGATGAAAATGAAGTGCAGTCTGTGCACAAGACTTTATAGTTTCTTCATCTCAACCCAAAGTAAATGTTTGCCAAGTTACAGCCTCTATTTGTTCTGTGTTCAGACTCCCACTGTGTAAGAAATTGTGAAACAACTGAGGGATTAGGTATGAACTGGTGAGAAGAAATATTTATCTTTCTTTGCAAATAAAGTACAAGAATACAAATAATTTTTTTCTGACATACACTGTTCTTTAACGTTCTGGAAATTCCCTTCCCTCCTTCTCTAGAGTATCCTGTGTATGGCAGGATACATAGGATATGTATCCTCCAATGGAGCTTTTGGATTGACTTCTCTGAACTTCAAGTAAAGTTTTATGTTTCTTGGTATTTCTACCTGGATAACACTTGGAAGTCATGCTAGTCCTATCAATAATACAGCGTCTAACTCAATCTGGGATGGTGCTGCATCTTACAAGTACAACTGTTACTAAATGTTATTGTATTAAACCAACAATTTGATGTCATTTGAAGGTATGCCAATTAGGAACCATTTTCTTCACACAGTTAGCTGAAATTTTAGAGTAATTCGAAGTTATGTTACTGTCTGTGTTGTGAAATCAATGTTCTGCCATCCATAAAATCACATGCAGCTCAGTGGCACTTCTGGTTGTACAAAGGAAAAAGAAGCATATCTTTTTGAGAAGGCAGGGAACCTGTAAAGCATGATGAAATTTATGCACAATGTAAAATTACATGCTTTTCTTCACTGGGGAAAAAAAGCAATCACACTGGAAAAAATGTGGAATCTGATCTAAGCTAACCTTAAATTTGTATAATTTATATTTAAGTGTCCTGTGACTGTACTCATCACTGAGCCATAGTAGTCCAGGCAATTCATATTAAATGTGATGGAATAACAGCTATTTCTAGAGAGACTAAAATTACAAATATATAAATGGTTCTAGTCATATCAAAGAAGTTCTGTAGAGCTTAATATTGGGACTATAGAGTTCCCTTGAAAAAAACAGTAGGGCATTTCTTTTCTAAGTCCAGAACACTATTTACCTTTATTTAACATAAGTAAATTTAATTTGGTTTTGTCCCAGAAAAAAGATGTGTTTTGTGTAGAGGAAAATAACATCTTGTAGGGTATTTATCTATTTATTTTCCCTTGGAAAATGTTAGAGGACTTTAGATATTGGAAATTGAAAAAGATTTACAACACAGCAAGAGTTTTGAAAAGATATTTATACAAACATTTTAACTTAAAATTATTTTAATAAGATATTTGTAAGATCATTGTGCCTCTATTGATGTTGCAAATATAGAAATTATGTAATTATGAGTATGTAAAACAAAGTATTTGTATTATGTAGGAGAACTGATTTAAGAACTACTTCTTTCAAACTTACTGTGGCTTAGTGCTTTATTTTTTTAAAGCAAGAAAGAATGTAAATTATATAACTAATTCTTGGTTTCTGCTTAAGTCAAACTGTGACTTCCTATTACAATTTTGATGTTACTAGTCAAAACTGAACCTAGTAAAATGAATAAGAAATTACAAATTAAGCTTTGTATTATCTAATTGTAATTTCATGGAATCGTAGAATCATAGAATGGTTTGGGTTGTGAGGGACCTTAAAGAACATCTAGTTCCAACCCCTTGCCATGGGCAGGGACACCTTCCACTAGACCAGGTTACTGAAAGCCTCATCCAACCTGGCGTTGAACACTTCCAGGGATGGGGTATCCACACCTTCCCTGGGCAGCCTGTTCCAGTGTCTCACCACTCTCACAGTGAAGAATTTCTTCCTAGTATCTAACCTAAAGCTACCTTTTTTCAGTTTAAAACTGTTACCCCTCATTCTGTCATCACACTCCTGATCAAGACTTCCTCCCCATCTTTCCTGTAGGCCCTTGTAGGTACTGGAAGGCTGCTGTAAGGTCTCCCCAGAGCCTTCTCTTCTCCAGACTGAACAACCTCAACTCTCTCAGCCTGTTTCATAGGAGAGGTGCCAATGTCTTTAAGATGCATGTGTAAACTGAAAGTTAAGGTTGCTGAGAAGCTGAAGGGAGAGAATTGCTCTATCACTTAAAAAAAAGAGTGTCTGCGAACATCGTTGACAATTCCTTTTTTTTTTTACTGTGTGGAAGCTGAGGAAGAGCCTCATCTTCTAAAGCAGATCAAAGTGACAATTCACTTTGTACAAACATACATTTGTCTACATGAGGAAAGTGCACTTTACTGTTTTCTTCTTTTGTTTGCAAATACTACTGTAGTCACATTTGGAGAAAACTGTTTTCTGCTGCATTTAGAACAGATGTTTAAATTATTTCAAAATATTCATGAAATCAAAACTCTGCTGTGATTGAGTCTCAGCATGGACTCAGGGTCAGGGACCCCACAGAGAAGGTGGAGAGAAGGGTAACCACAAGTGACAGTGCAACAGAAAGGGTTACAGACAGTGGCATAGAAATTGCTGTGGTGGCAGTCACACAGGGAACCAGGACACTGCAGGTGAGTTTCAAATTATGAAGGGGGAAGCATATGAGAGAAAAAAGAAATAGAAAAACATGAAAAGAACTTTTTTTTTTAGCTAATAAGAATTGTTCAATGTTTGAAAACTGGAAGGGTTTTAAAGGATAATAATTAAGGATGAAATATGAGTAATTTTTTTTAAAATATGCTCAATTTTTATCAAACATTCTTCCTGTAACTTTGCCAAGAACAACCTGGAATTCACCGTATATCTTTGTTAAAATCCATTTAGAAATTTCATGGTAATCTGTTCTTGTGGGAAAAGGAGGANAGGGAAGACAAGGCAAGACAAAATATCAAGGAACGTTTCATAAAGATTCTTGTTATGCATTAATTGCAAGATTAAAATATTTATTTCTAGAAGTGAAATTATGAATTTACTGAGTTTTTGTTTTCTACTTATATATCCACAGAAGTAAAAAATAATAAACAATTGCTTGAATTACCTCTCCATACTATATACATTTTGGTTTTGCAAATCATTCCTGTAACTGCTTTTACAAAAATAGCAATTTCTATAACAAACTGAAATAATTTTCAGTGTAGTTGGCTTTGTAAAGGAAGTTCTAAGTGTATCCAACTAAACTGTACACTTATTCTAAGTTATATTTAGCTTTTTTTGAAAAAGAATATGCAATATTCATTGGTTAAGATGAGTAAAACCATTCTGGAAATTCGTAAGATTTACTGTTTTCCTCAAGGCATCCTAAGTCTTCATTAAACGTTGACACCCTTCCTGCTAGTCTAAATAGTCTTCTATCTTTTATCATCTCTGAGTTAAATCACTTTATACTGACACATGGATGCAGCAAGGAAATGTGATTATGAGATACTTCAGTTTGTACCATGTTATATCCAACAGCATTCAACCTTAGCTTTTCTCTAAGAAATAGTATCTCGAGCAATGTAGGGGACTCAATATTTTCTAGATCAGAGTTTTATTATAGTCTGAGACATCAGTGTCACCTACTAAATGAGTAACACCTCTTCCTGCACTATTTACAATTTTGCTGCCATCAGAGCTCTGACCCACGGACCTTCTGCTGAATAGTCTCTTTAACAGCTGCTTGCAAGAATCAGTTGCAGCTAGTTGGCACAGACTTGGCTACATAAACTAATCAGATACAGTTCAAACACCTGATGAGCAGTTCTTGCTTTTGAACAATTGCTGGACAACATATCTATTTCACTTGTAAAAAAATAATGAACATGAGAGACATAGCACTCTGTTGAGATGCTAAAGGTAAGAAGATTTTTTTCTCACAGCACAGAATCACACTCCTGACGTTGCAATGAATACTTGATACCCACAAGCAGGACTTTTTTTTTTTTTTAATTCCAGCTGTTTTGTTATTGGCAATGCTACTAATCTTTCACATATAAGTGATAAAAACATGTTCACAATAGTTGACCTGGTGATCTTGGCATTTGTCTCGATACCATGTCAGCACACATACTGTGTTTATCTCATAGTAGCAAGATGTTGAGGCAACTGCTGTCCTAGATCTTCTGGAGATCCCCAGCTCCTACCTTCCTTGTCTGACTCCTCCACATGTCCAGATCAGTCAGTATTCTTTTTCTAAAAAACTGTTTGCTCAGTCTTACAACATGCTCTGTAATTAGGTTGGATATGGAAAGGGTGTCGATAGTTATCTTTTTTCCAAGAGAAAAGATAACTTTGTTATACAAATTTTGTTATACAAACTTACTTTAAAATCTCTCTGAAAGGGGAGGTTTTCACAGTTCTTCACAGTAAATCTTCACATTTAAAATGAAGTTATCCCAAGGTTCCAAACTGACACTTCTGGAAACTGGTGTTTTCAGTTCCACTAAATAATACATAGAGCACTTTGGTTTGTATCCTCCCTGTCAGTATGAAACAGCCATGTCCAGGTAAGAATGCCTTTATTGGGCAGTTCAGTTGGGAAGGTACATAAATGTTAGTCAGAAGAGAGTTCTGGAGGTTTTTCAGATCAACCTCTCACTTGAAATTATTCCTGACGCTACATAAAATCAGTCTGCATTTTCTCTAGACAAGGTTTGAAAACTTCCAAGGATGGAAATAACCTGTTCCAGGGTGGCATTACCCTAGTGATTTCTATTTAACTAAGAAGTCATTGCTAAAATAGAAAGATTCATTATAGAAAAGACAGCGGGACCAGAGCTGCTTTGTGATGATGGCTTTGTAATATCCATGTGTGTCAAACTGTTTCGCATAAACTATACATCTCCAACATAGCCAGTGTATTCTGCATTTAAAGCTAGTAACAGGGGAAGAGATATTTGTGTATTGCTTTATAAAACTGGGGCAATCCCAAGCACAAATACAGGCTGGGCTGGGAATGGCTGGAGAGCAGCACTGAGGAGAAGGACCTGGGTGTGCTGATCGACGAGAAGCTCAACATGAGCCAGCAATATGTGAT
>VUYV01000079.1:617171-665285 GCA_008711295.1 Anarhynchus alexandrinus | reverse complement strand
GTTGAGGCCCCATCCCTGGAGGTGTTCAAGGCCAGGCTGGACGTGGCCTTGGGCAACCTGGTCTAGTGGGAGGTGTCCCTGCCTATGGCAGGGGGGTTGGAACTCGATGATCTTCAAGGTCCTTTCCAACCTAAGCCATTCTATGATTCTATGATTCTATGATCTCTGAAGTCCATTCATATTGTTAGGGTCTGCAAACGTGACATTCATTGATTTTATGGTGCTCTAAAGGCAACTTATATACAATATCCTGTAAGAAAATACTTTAAAAAAAATGTGGAAATTTTCTTCACCTCTTTTGCTCCCATGTTAAGGAAAACCACAAATGTAAGCACAATAGTATGCCTGCTTTATATAACCATTTTGTCTGTTTTATGAAAAGGCCTAGATTATACAGTGATGGATAAAATACCTAACATGAGAAAAAGACATAGACAAAAGAAACCCAAGGAATCTACAACTCCAAATTCTAATAAGACTGAAGAAACAAAAGCTATCTGAATACATGGCTTTCTTTTCACATTTCTGGTGGGCACATTGGCATTTCTGTAGATATTGAAGACATCAGAAGTATTCTGGTTAAAGGAGGTGTTACAATAGATTTACTAAAACAACATATTTTCATGCAAAAGAGATTACTACAGGGAAATGATTGAGTAATTTTCAGTTGTACGCATCACTCCTGAAACAACTTAAAAAATTTCCATTCCACTCTTGAGACACTTATGACCCACCTAATAGCGCATAATGATTATATATTTTAGAAATAAATTGGAAGTAATTTAAAAAGAATTTTAGGGCAAGAGTGATATCTAAAATAAAGCTGGAAATGTGGAGTCGTTACTTTAAAAGTGGAAAATGCCTGCCCTACATGTTCTTTTGTTTGATCTGACAGTGTTAATTTTTGATGGAATGGATTGAACATGGGAATCAATGACAGGATGTACAAATTGTACCTGATGAATTTGATCTGTGACTCACTGGCTTATCAGTGTTGATTTGAAAATATTTCTGCACTACAGAAAATATAATACACTCATATACATGACTCAGTAGTCAGAAAAATCCATTGAAAAGAAATGGCTCATTTCATACATTTAGTACAGGGTGCATTTTCCCCCCACACAGATCATGAATTAGATTTTTTGACCCTGATTCAGCATGGTACATAAGCCCACACATAATTTAAATAACAATTTAAATTAAGTACAAAGTGAATATTTTGGTGCCTGACATAGGACATTTAAAGGCCTGTGTGTAAAATGATCCACAAACCTGTGTTCCAGGTTACCCTTGGGCATACACAGGGGAGGACATACATGAAATGCCTGAGTTACTCTAAGGGCTCATTGGTACAAGAGGTACAAGATAAATATCCTTTTTCTCTACCTTGCCCTTTCCACTCCTATTCCTGGCCTTGCACTGTGCCCTCTTACTGATTCCAAAATTAATTTTGCAATTGAATCCATTAAGTAAACTAAGGAAACAGAATTTTTCCTTCTGTTTTTCTTATACTGGGTTAGTTTTCCACCTGTTTAGTCCCACTCAAGTTGAGGTGCCAGTACAAGTGACAGGAAGGCAAGTATGGAGCCCATGAAAGGGGCAAAAAGAGAAGTGCAAATTTAGACTGGCAATGCCATTACTTGTAATTCTCTTCTGAAATTCACTGGATGTCTTGCTGTTCAACTTGAAATAACCTTTACTGACTGAATATCATCTCCTAAAGATGTACAGATGCTGTTCCCAGCTTTGATAGGAAGAAGCAAGAGCAGAAAGGAGCAAGCTATCTGTCATCTTTCAATTAAAAGGAGAAAAAAAGAAGAAAAAAAAAAGCTTTTGCAGTACCTGAAGTCGTACGTGTGGAGCAGCTGAAGTGTCTACTTCCAGAAGTCCCATGCAAAGACACCCAAAAAAAGGTTTTGGAAATAAAAAACAAAAAAAAAACCAAAACAAATATTTTGACAGGCCAGACTGTCACAGTCTGATCACGTACAGGCTTGTTAAATGAAGTTTATTTTGTTGAGGGAAAAGAACAAATTTTTCAATACAGGTATCCAAAGGATTAAATGGGATGTGTTTATACTGCAGTTACTGTAGTGAGAGTACTCTTAGTGTTTTCAGCAGGCCTTTCATCAGATTCAGAGATGATATTTATACTAATAAAACCACAAACAATAAGCAATAGTCTGGGATAGCAGCAGGGAAGAGTCAGACTGATGCTGGAGAGAATGGTGAGGTGAGGAGAGGAAGAAGATGGAAGGAGGAAAAGGGAGGTGAAGGAATGCGTTCTGCGGGAAACACTTTTATTCTGTACATCACAGCTTAAGCTACTGATGTTGTTAGTCATGCTAGTTCTGTTAGCCATGTAAGCTAGTCATATTCTGTTCATCAAGTATTAGTTCTTTTCTCCCAGGTATCATGATGAAAATGGCCTTAGTCACTCTTCCTGAGCCCTGCCTTCATCCGCAACGGTAACATCATCAGGTAGGGTGGTTATCTTTGATGGTGCATCCAACAGAGAAGGTGACTCTGACATATCTTCTGTTGGTTTGGTCTGGTGAAGTCTGGGTTTCATGTGGCCAGGGACAAAGATGTAAAATAAGTCAGAGAAATTATTCCCTAAGTTTTTTTATTTCCCTATTTTTTTCCTTACCATTAAATATAAAGGAAGGCCGGGGCAATGAGCTCAGATGTGGACACCTACAGAGAGGAAACAAGAATCTGTCTAAGGACCTGCTGTGGATTAACCCTGGCCAGCAGCTCAGCCCAACACAACCCCTTGTTCACTCTAATTCAGCAGGATGGAGGAGAGAATTGGAAGGGTAAAAGTGAGTGTCCTGGTTTGAGCGATACAGGATTAATTTCTCTTTCAGTTATTTTACTTTTCAGTAAGGTCTCTTCTAATGCTTGGGAAAATTGCACTTTTAGAAGACTCCAGTGTCTGAATTTGTGAAAAAAAATACTTTATAGCCAGCTATGGTATGTGTGTTTCAAGGTCTCTATATTTTGAGGGATGAGGAGGAGCGAGACCCAGGCACCTGATCCAAGGGGGCCAACAGGATTATTTCATACCATGAATGTCACATTCACTATAAATTAGAAAGTTTGCTGTGAAGTTTGGGCTCTCTCCCTTGATGGCTGCCATCCTAAGAACTTTGTGTCCCAGTGCTGGACCCCTGAGGCCTTCCCTTCCTCCCGAAGCTGTAGCACTCACAGTGTCCGACATTTGCTGTCCGCTGCTGGGATTGTACAGTTTCCTACTGATAGAATTGGCTCAGTATAATTCTTGTATAATTTATATTGATGTTGGGACCAATTTCGGTTCTTTAGTGCTATTAATGTTAATTATTTAGTCTTATTCTATTAAATCTGTTTATATTTCAGCCCTCAGATTTCCTTGTTTTTTACTGATTCCCCTTCCTGTGTGGGGAGGGGTCATTGGATGATAGGATAATTGTCTAAATGACAATAAATGGTTGTGGGATCTTTAGACCATAACAGTGAGAAAACTTGAGGGTTGAGTTAAAGACAGTTCAATTGGTAAAGCAAAAGCTGCACACACAAGCAAAGAAAAATAAGGAATTAATTCACTGCTTTCCACCAGCAGGCAGGTGTTCAGCCATATCCAGGAAAGCAGGGCTCCATCGTGTGTAACAGTTACTTGGGAAGACAAACACCATCACTCCAATGTCACCCCTTTCCTCCTTCTTCCCCCAGCATTTATTGCTGAGTATGACACCACATGGTGCGGGATATCTCTTTGGTCAGTTGGGGTCAGCTCTTCCAGCTGTGTCCCCTCTCAACTTCTTGTGCAGCCCAGCCTACTTGCTGGTGGGGTGGTGTGAGAAATGGAGAAGGCTTTGACACTTTGTGAGCACTGTTCAGCAATAGTTAAAACATCAGTGTGTTATCAACACTTTTGCTCACAAATCCAAAACATAGCACTATATGAGCAATGTATCCCAGCCAAAACCAGTACAGGAGTGCATGAAAGAAATGATTAAGAGTCTAACAGGTGTTGCAAAAATTCTGGGAACACTAAAAGAGTCCTGCTCTGGTGAGAGTTCCAAAGGCACTTGAAGAGCATCATGTCCATTCCACCTAGCCGAGGTTCACAGACTGATCCATAGACCCAACAAAGATATTATGGTGGTGTCCTGGAAGACTAGAATCCAGCCCTTATTTGTATTTGAAATGTCTTTTTCTGTTGATAATTACTGCTCTTGCCAGAGAAGCTGGCTCAGTAACCCACAGGAGTGCTTCCTAACACATTTCAGTCAAAATGTAGTGGACTGAAAGAAAAAAAGATGTATCATTAAAGTGTTTAAAATAAGCCAGTTTAATTTAAATAAAACGGTTTAGGGAGCCATTACATGAAGAGGTCATACAGAAGATTTTAGGGGCAGATGTATTTCTGGCAAATAAAAAGCAACCGATCACAGTAATTTCTTTTACAGTCATGTAACAGATCCAGAAGAGGATCCTATTGATTACTGTCCTAGTTTGAGGTAAAACAGAACCAATTTTGTTCAGTAACTTTGCTTCTTAGCTGGGCCTCTTCTAACTACTGACATTAACTGCATATTGTGCAGACAATGTTCACTCTCTCAGAGTGATCAGACCAATGTTTATAGCTGATGCCCAGGCATGGTATGCAGAGACGCTCTTGCTTATACTTACTGCTATGACACCCAAGGCCAACCAACTTTGTAATTTGCCCCTTGGAGGGTCAGAAGCGNCAGCCGGTATCGTGCTTGTCATCTCGGGAGCTTGATATGGTTTTGTATATATTTCATTATTTTTTATTTTATTATTAATATTTCATTAAAGTATTTTAGTTCCTTCTAAACTCATAAGTCTCTTTTTCCCTCCTCTGCCTCTCTCTTTGAAGAAGAGTAGAGGAGAGCATCTGTCGGTCCCATCTGGGGTCCCCCATGTCCCCAGTAGCCGATTTGGCCTAAACCATGAAAATTATCTAGAAGAGCATGAGGTGAGAAAACTCTGGGGCTTGTTCAGTTATTGTTTCTTTCAGTTAGGTGCCTTCACACCCTGGCTTCGCCTTGTTGGTAGGATCAGTTGCAGCAGTTTGCTTTACTGCTGAATATGCTTTGCATTATGGACATTAAAAAGAAACCCCCAAAAACCAAAATAGAGTCTAATTCTTAAAGTATTTACCCTGATGACATCCAGAGGCATTTCAATCCATTTGGGGGAGGGGGAGTTACTTTCTGGAAATATGAGTTCATATTCAAACAAATGTTTTACATGGTGAAGAAAAAAGGGAAATGCAGACTGTAATTTTCATGACAATGATAGCATCCCCTTAGAAAAATAATAAAATAGTTCTTTTCTTTTTAGATTACCATGCCTCTAGATTCAAATATTTTTTTCAACGAATCTGATCTAAACCAGAAGCAAAAAAAAACACCTAACATTTTTGTCTTCAGATTTCTATTCCATTTGGGAAAAGAATGAATGTCCAATAATTCATGCTTCATTCAGAAAAACTTGTAATTTACAGTGACTGCTTCTGAAAAATATTTTTCTTTTCATGTCAAACTTAGCAAGAGAAATTCTCTCTAAATTGTAACAGACCAAGAAATATTTTAAAAACTCCCAAAATTTAAAAGCCATAAGTGTTTCCTCTAGTTTGTGAAATGCATAGTTGTTAATGGTATGTTAACATGCAGTTAAATAACAAGAATTATAACACTTCTTTTCAAAACGTCCACAATAAAAACCAGGAAAATCTCTGAAAATTTTTTTTTCTCTTTTTCTCTAAAAAAACAGTTTTATTTTTATTATTTTAAAAGTTACTTTAAATCTTACTTTAATAATAAAAATAGTAATCATTGGCCGTAGTTGCAATCTTAAGGGAGACTGAACACAATGAGAAAAATGAAAGGGTTTTTTTCTAGATAGGAATTATAATTCTTCATGTTATTACTTTAAAGAAGAAAAAGATGGATTGAAAAACCATTTCAGAATCTGCAGAGCATTTAAGACTTCAAAAGAATTTGTACAGGAGGTCTGATACTAAAGCGAGAATCAGACCCAGTTTCCTCCTAAACTAATGATAGGTAGAAAGATAGATGCATAAACAGAAAAATAAAATGAATTTGTACTAAAGTTTATTTCTAGTTCAATTATATTTTCCCCTAGTTTGTTTTTTTTTCATTTTTTCCCCAGCATTCATAAGTATATTTCTTCTTGATTTAATTATGCATTCTAAATGTTCCTATATGAACATTTTTGCTATATGTGGCTGTATGTTCACTGTTTTGAACAAAATGTGGGCTCACTGAAGATAGTCACAGTGAACATACTTCATAGCAGACACTGAGTTAAAATTATCTTCAGAAAAATGCAGACAATATTTCAAGATGTTTGGTTAATTATGGAAATTGCAGTAAGATCATAGACAGTTTGGGGAACACAGATACTATTTCCCTTTGATAAATGTCTTTGAAAATTTCTCACTCATTCATACATATAAGCATATCCTTACTTGTCTTTAAAACTGTGGATGTATTTTTCCTAATGACAGGAATTATGCATTTAAATTGCACATTAAAAAGTATTGCAAAGAAAACCAGTGACATATAATCAGCAAATAAGAATATAAACTGAAGAATCATAAATATTCAATTGTGAGAACATACTGACTGCATAGAAGACATTAAGAAGTCTTTGCAGTAAAGGACTACAGGGTCCCGGTGCGCAAGAAGTGACCATGAGCCAGCCAGCATGACCCCGTGCCTTATGATTTGTATGGTGAAAGCTGACTTCTTGATAGAAGCTTCAATTGTCGTTCAGTCATTTTAGATATCATTAACACTAAATGGAGCAGAGTTGCAGTTCAGTGTTCAGCTGCAAGAGAGGTTTTTAAAAGGCTGTTTTAAGAAGAAGGTGGAAGCAAACTATAACAGCTGAAATTGTACAGATTTTTTTCTAATTTTAAAGCTATCACATTTAGTTACTGTTTTTCTCTACCTAAAGAAAATCCAGAGAATGTTTTCATCTTTAAGACTTTGTGCTGATGAAATGGCATACACACATCTTTATTGGAATCAATAATTTAAAAATAAAGAAATAATGAGAATATATATTTTTTTCAGTATTAAGGTATTTCTTTAATACAGTCAGCTGAAAGTTCATAACAAGTATTCTTCATTAGAAGAAATGAAACCCAATCTTGTCTTCTTTTATTCCTCCAGACATTTTAATAACAAAGGAGACTACAGAAGATGCAAAGATTACATATTCAGTGCAAATTAAGATACCAATATTAACATATCTCCTGCTTGAGAAAAAAACAAATGCCCACAAGATTTCAGTTTACCTCTTTACAGTTGTTCTCTGCCCAAGTTTCCATCAAACAATTGTTTGATCTGCCTTTGGGAGCTGCTGGCAGGCAATGCCTCAGAACACAAAGCAAAAGTCCTGGTGTCCTGGTTTGAGGTAAAACGGGACCAATTTTCTGTTCAGTAATTTTATTTTGCTCTTCCAACTACTGAAATTAACAGCGTACTGTGCAGATAGTGTTTGCTCTCAGAGTGATAAGACCAATGTTTATAGCTGATGCCCAGGCACAGTGTGCAGAGAGGCTCTTGCTTATACTTATTGCTGTAGCACCCAAGGCCAACCAACTTAGTTATTTGCCCCGTTGGAGGGCCAGAAGTGGAAGAGCATAGTGGGGTCCCACTTGCGGGGAGGAGCGGACAGGACAGGCGACCCAAAAACTGACCAACAGGGTATTCCATCCCATCGGCCTCATGCTCAGTGTAAAAGCTGAAGGATCAAAGGGTCAGCTCTCTTTCTTCAGTGGCCGACGTCTGAGGAGGACTCTGTTTGTCTGCCTGTGATCCCGATCCTGAATGCAGATCCGGAATCCAGTTCCTGTCCATCACTGAGTCCAGCCTGGGACTTTCCCAGTGTCTGCCAGTGATGTGATCATCATCCTGGGAGCTCAATACTGGTTTTGTGTATATATATTTATATTTATATTTATTATTATTAATAATATTATTTATTAATATCGCATTAAAGTNAAAAAAAAAAAAAAAAAAGAAAAAATAATTAAATTAAAGCAAACTACTGAAAATACAGACATATTTTTGTATTCTTTAATCAACCCATGTGCAATTTGGTTAGAGAGATGCTAAGAAAAAGAAACGATGGACAAAATAACTCCTTTAATTTTTCTGGAGATGTTCTAGATTGTCTAGATTCAGAGCATGAATGAGATAGGTGTTTTTTCCTTTTTTTTAATTTTTTCCTAGTAAATTATTTTGCTAGAACAGGCAAGCAAATTCATTGGCATTTTTATTCACACAGTGCTGAGTTGCCCATGGCTTCAAAGTGAGCTGGAGAGAAAGTGAACTGGCCAGAAAGAAAGAAACAAAGGATCATTTATGACTTCCACGCTTCTTTTTTGCCAAATAACACATAACAGATCTTGTTTTGTTCCTGTATCAACAAAGCTCTCACTGGGTTTAGTAAGCATAAAAGTAATATCTGAATTATTCCTCCAATCATAGTTAACATTTGTGTTGCTTTTCCCACTGCATAAGAGTCTTGAGATGATGACATAGAACCTGGATATTATGACTCATTATGAAAATGCCACTGCCAACTCATTGCATATTAATTTCATTTTTATAGTTCTAATATTTTAATATTTTAGTACTTTGCATTGTTCCCTCATACATGCCCTCAATTAAATATTTTTTTTACTGAAAGGTTCAACAACAGAATCTTTATAAAATCCTTATGGGATAGCTTATTTGATTTACTTTTAATAATAAAATAAAATCAACTTTAAGCAAGAAAAATATGAAGTATGTTACTTTTTAGAGTTTATGAAATGTGTTGGTTAGAATAAATACAGTTAAATATTTGTATCTTGCTGTTCTTAAGCCACACAGAATTTCTAACAGGACTTGTGTAACATTTTAAGTTTATATACATTACTATATAAATAGCAATGTGTTTTATAATAAAATTACAGATTTTGTTATATATGAAAACTATATTATGTATTAAATTATATAATATATATTATAAATTCCCATATTTTGTTTATTTACATGTCTATTTGTAAAGGGGAAAATAATCTCATTCAGAATAAATTAATTTTAATATAGAACAAAACATGAGAACAAGAAAGACCATGATTGATCATGGAAGAAGGAGAAAGGGTATTTGTGACAGTGTAAGTTAGCTTCATGGTCTTATAGAAAAAGATTTAGCTTAAAAAATATGGGAACATCTGTATTGTACTGCAGTCTGTAAAGTACAGCTGGTCTAGACAGAGAAAAGCTCTGCTGCCAGATTTCTACAGAGTTGTCCTGCCTGGGAAGAATCACTTATATCACTTTCATGCTGCTTCCAAATCTGTGCCAAGAGCAAAGTGGCTTTAATGAACCAAAAAAACCCCAACAAACTGGCTAACATTTGATGAATTTTACAAGCAGCAAGTTAGTTTGGCAATACGCAACCAGAGAGGAATAACAGACGCAAAGGTCTTACTGAAAATTGAGAGCGGGATAATAACTCATATTTTCTATCTTTGTTAGCCTATTTCCAAGAATGTAGAATGGATAAAGAAATATTGGGGAAGAAATGCAGTTTAAACTTCTAGGAAGCATGTTAGAGTGCTTTTGTTTTATTCTGAGAAAAGGTGGGGGTAGAAAGCTCAAAAAGCAAAACAGCATTTCAATCCTACTTCTACCTCTGTGCTGATTTCAAAGGTAGTTTGCCTGTTCAAGCAGTACAGCAACACACATGGAATCTGCAGTTCACAGCAGTCGTGCACAGGTTCACAATTGGAAGTTTTCCATGTTTTGTTTTCCAATTCAGATTATTATGGAAATAAACACTACTTAAATGTTTTCTGCTGGGGTTCAAGCATAGCTCTGCTTCCTTTCCCTTAACATCACAGAGCTTGTGTTCACCTTCTGGATAACAAATTATGTGACCACGTTCAGAAACTTTCTATGCAGGTTGATTCATTTCCATGCCTTGAAGAAGCCGAGTTACTAGCAGCAAGATGACTGCCATAGCTTTTCATTATCTTTTAATTATGAAAACCGAGGGCTTATAATAAAGT
Source organism: Anarhynchus alexandrinus (assembly GCA_008711295.1). Taxonomy (NCBI): domain Eukaryota; kingdom Metazoa; phylum Chordata; class Aves; order Charadriiformes; family Charadriidae; genus Anarhynchus; species Anarhynchus alexandrinus. The sequence goes on along the minus strand of VUYV01000079.1, from coordinate 655,174 downwards.
TCAGTCATAGTAAGACACTGACAGTAGGCTTTTACAGGGCTTCCCATGTTATACCTCACGACTCCTTTAAAATAAGATTTAGAAAGAATATATATTTGTGTTTATTATATAGCTGAAAGTTACTGTTCTGCAGTAGTCTGTATTCAGCTCTTTCACAATACACCAGCAAAATTTAGAGACATAGTTCAGTGTTAAAATTCAGATATAACAACATTCAGATGCATTGCTCAGAGCACAATACAGCTGCAGAGTTTATACTATGTTTTGTCCCGAAACAAAAGGACATTTTTTCAAGACGCAAGTTATCTACTAACAAAAGAAGATAGTGGGATTCAGTTGGATGTATTTTGCTGTTATTATTTCAGTGTTTATGTGAATGAATGCCACAGGAAAAACCAATGCAAAAGCAACATGAGGAAAAATTTCAGCTCATAGTTAGAGAGAAATAAGTCTTTTTGCATTTCAGAAAAGCCAGTTCCCATATTGTTTCAGCTGACTGACCAGGTCTGTTCTCTCTTGAACCAGCCTCTTGAATCTCGCTGAGTGACCCGTGGGAAGTAAAACATTACAATTCAAAGAAACATAATGCTGCTATATTGTCCTACTAGCCTCGGGCATGTTTCTGCTCCTTTCATGCTTGCGTAGCAGCTAGGTTATTCTGGGAATCAAGAATTTAGTCCCAAGATACTGCTTTTATCCATCTCTTTTTTTTTCCTTATATTTTCTTCTTNTTTTTTTTTTTTTTTTAAATCCAGAATATATCCAACAATTTGGAGGATTTTGCCTATAATTTGAAGAAAGTTATTTCCACAGTTATACAAATGAATAAAATAATCCCACAGAAAAAAAAGTGACATATCTGCAAAAGCTCCTTTTACTCTATGACTATGAGACGAGCAGTTGATATTCCTTTGCCACCAGCTAAAATACTGAATAACACAGTCGCAATTCCATGTATTTATGTATCAGCTGCAAAGCAAGATAATTGTGTAGTAACTTAGCCTCTTTTGCAAAGCTGGAGTAAAAGAAATTAATGGGACGGCGACAGTACAGTCTGGCCAATAAAAAGCAGGAGAGGTCCAAGGAGGAGACATGCATTGCAGGAAGCCTGTGAGCAGTAGGTAGAAATCTGGAGTAGCCTGGATGTTTGAGAAGCTAGTGGCAGGGATTAGAGGAGAAGGGACTTGAGTCCAACTGGGACCTAGGTGCAACTCTTTAGGGGCTGTCGGACAGCCACAGAGAGGTGGGAATGAAATGAGGAAACAGTAGCCAAGAGTGGAGGATCAATGGAGATAAGTGAGGAATGAGACATCCAAGCTAGAAGGGATAACAACAAAGATAAGTCAATGGCAGGGAGACCCCAGTTGTTCACATACCAGCTACTGCTTCTCCCAGGAAACAGCACAAGTCCAATGAAATGCATGAAAAGATTGTCATTGGCTTTGCAGCCTCTGGGTAAGGTGAAAGTCTCTACAATAAAGCATTGTAAATGTTATTACTTCCAAATTCAGGGAATATAGGTAGGAGTCAAGTCCAGAATGCTAAAGACATTCTTCTTCACCTGGAGTGGATTCCCTATGCTGATACTACATTATGAAATAGTCTTCCAAAAATGGTCAAAAGACAGGCAAGTAATGGCTGCCTGGCAGTGTCCTTCTAACAGAGACAAAGGTCACTATGTACATGCTTGGAAAATTCAAAATAAAGAGTGCCTAACAAGAACATTATGTACAAAGAATTTCATTGCATCTTTTATAGTCTCTCAGCTACTGAAATTAACTCATTTTCTTGGCAGATGAAGTTTTCCATTGCTCAGTTTTGTGGCCTTGCTGGCTTCTCCACAGTTCTGTAAGGATAAGCAAATCCTTCAACTACACTGTGGCTGCAGAGAACTCTTTGCTGCAAAACTAGTTTAGATCTAGTTAGAAAGAGACACTGTGCAGATGGTGGCTCAGTAGGTGTGCTCACGCTGCGCAGCACAGAAATCCACTTTGTTGCATCCAACCAAATGTAATTATGAGTTGCTTTTTCTGTTTGTTTGTTTGTTGGTGGTTTTTTTTCCCCCAGGTACAGCTTACAAAAGATGGAGTTGTAGGATAAAAAGCCAGCTTCAGGGGAACCAGTAGGATTCTTTACTGATAATAAGATTTTGCCTGTACTCCTTGCAGTGATATTTCATGATTTTTTTTAGAGTTTAACAACATTCTTAAAGTCACAATTCTCCGAATGAAACATATCATAAATTGTATCAACTTTCACATACAAACAATTCTGCAAATTTCTGTATCTCAAGGTTTCAGAGGAAAGATGAAAACCCAGATATTAAAATATGATTTTGCATAAGGACATATATAGACTTTTGTCAAACTGCATTTTGAACAATATCCTGTTCTGAACTCTGAGGTTCGTAGTGCAGATTGAAACTTGAATCAAGACATTTTATACTACAGTTTTGCCTAATTAAGTTATACCAATTTTTAAAATATTGCCAAGTTTATTTTCTCAGTATTATTTATCTGCTGGTTCCTGAAATTTTCCAAAGCACCTTCAGAACATGCACAGAAACGTTTCTGTAGAGGTCTGCCAGAGTTCTGTCCTCTAAGTTGCTTTTCCAGAATCAAAGCCTAGCTCTAAGCAGGTAAGAGGCAAATGATATCCTAAAATAGAAAGCCCAAGTGTAATAAGGTCAGTGTATATTGTCAAAGAAGTTATGAATAGTTTTCTCTATGCAAAAACTGTCTTTAGTTTTTTTAAAGTAACAGTTTCTCTCAAAACTGTTAAAATGTGATTTTTGTCTTTGTAGGTTAACTAGAACTTGTTGCTGTTGTGGTTGCTGCTCTTCTTTTATTTCTCTTCGCATTCAGCCAGCTGCTTGTTTCACAGATGACTGCTGAGAAGAAGGATACACAGCAAGGGTGCTAATGGCTCATTCACAAAGAGTTGTATGAAGCTAGAGCCTTTTTTCAACCATTTGAATTTAGGCAATATATACTAGCAGTGTACATCTGTCAAGTGTTATCGAGTACTTGATATACCTGATATACTATAGCAGTGCTTTCACTGCTGTCAGCTATAACCATATAACTCATTTACTAATACAGGTACTTTGGGCTTTATTCTTTTTTACTATGAAAAAAAATCAATGCAATCATTATTTTCAGGTCTGTCTTGTATACAAGAAAAAAATAATAAAAAAAGAAGAGGTAGGAACTAAATACTAATCAGTATTCTTTGGCTTCTGCTCTCATGTTATTCCTTCTAAAGAAAACTTGAAATTATGTTGTAGGGCCTCATTAGCATATTTAAGAAGTCACCACTAGTGGCCTTTTGAATGAGAACTGGGTAATAATCTGGTATTTTCTTAACACTTCAGATGATGCACTTCCTGACTATAATTTTTGCTGTTTTTCCTCCACAGTAGGTACCTCTCAAACATTCAGCCTAAGAATAAATGGAAAAGAGGCAAACTGGGTACATTACTCAATAGTATTACTAATGAAAGTATGAAGTCCTAAAAAAAAATGTTTAAAACATAGTATTTACAAATAAGGAAGTTAAAAAGAGGCTGGTTGTAGTGGTGAAGTTCTTTCTCAGCCCCAGCATATGAAAAAGAATGAATTTGAAGGAAATATTTGTTTGTTTGAGATACAACAATGTATCTCGAAAAGATTTTTAATTTATCAATGTCTTACGCTAATTCAGACCTGGTCTGCTGTATGTCTGAATATATGACACATTTTTCACTTTTGCCTGAATCCAGGGAAATGAGAGCTCTACCTCTCTTTGGGAAGATTGGGCTTTTATGGGGAAACAATATTTCCTGAAGTTTTTGAAATTTAGACTGTATCATCTTTAAATGCCTCTTCCCTTACCATCCAACGATATTTGTTTTGATGAGAGCCTCCACACTCTTCTTTAAAGAACCTTTGTTGCTTCTACAGAGAATCTTTAAGACATGATACCTGAAGACTCATGGTCACAAAAGAAAATAGAAAGAAGCAAATGTATTATTATTTTAATATAATTTACATGTAAGGTGGGCTCTTAGTCTTCCAACAGGACTACATTATTTACTAATGAAGTCATCAAGGGTCCATTTGAGAAAATAACCTCTAAAAAGGTGTTGGGAAAATGATCTTTATACTCTTTAACATATAATCAAATAATTCAGTAAGTCATCATAGATGAAAAAAGCAGATGAAATTTATTTCCGCCCCTTTTCCATCTTTGGCCTCCTTTTAATGTCCATGCTTGCAGATTCATACTCTTACAAAACAAGATGCAGAAATGTATCTGGTTACAACCACATAAAGACCAGGTGACAGTAATTATAATTAAGTCATTAAACTATATTTTTGAAAGCGTCTAGCTAAGAAAGTGTAACTAAGACTAAGAATGGAAAGATCCTGAAAAATCTGAAATTAGTCAGCTGAAAAATAAACAGAAGTGCTGCTACAACTCCCAGAAGCAGATCCCAAACAAAGACACTTTTAAAACTGCATAATATACATCAGTGTACAGTTATCAGCTTACCATGACAGTAACAGATTCAGAGTTTAATTTGGATAAATAGATTGGGAAAGAAATGTTGTTTTCACCTGGCAGGTAAGTCTGTTTTCCGTTCAGATGAATTGTTCTACCAAATAACTTATATTGACAGGCTTATGAGGAAAGAAAATATGTTTGTGAGCTGAGGGTACAATTGGGAATGGATTTTATTTATTTAGATATTTTCATATCAGGTGGCAAAGCCATAAGTTCTGAGGGCTCATTCTGCTGCTAGCAGCAACCTAGATTATAGCATGTCTGAGTTGCCTAGGCTGCAGTATATTTTTTTTCAAAAGTATGAATTGTACCAATAATAGAAAATACCTTGTTTCTTTTAAGCTGCTGCACAAGGTTATATAAGATTGTGGTACTGCTCACCCAATCATTTTCCAGACAAACCAAAATAGTAACGTTTCTCACTCATTCTGTTTTGCTCTCTTTCTCCATTTATCCATATAAACCACATTTATCTAACACATTCATCAACTCAAAAACCACAATAAAAGTGTAAGTACTTAAAACTTAGAAAAAATAGAAAATGCTGGAATTAACTTTGTGTGGTTGCTCTTAATTCCATCTTATCATTTACACATTATGATATATGTTTTTAGTGGGAATATTGCCTGACTCATTGAAAGAATTATTTTAATTTTTTTTTGTTATTATTTTAAAGAGGAAATTGAAAAATCAGAGTTCTGTCATAGTGACATCCACCCTTAGCTGCAAGATGAAATTATCCTCTGTGTAAACTGGCATGTAAGGGAGCTAAAATACATCAGAGGTCGCTTTCAAAGCCAGACACCAAGAGCTGTAGCTAGATAAAACTCTTAGAATCATTTCAAGATTATGGTAGGAGACATAGCTTAGAGGACCTATCCTCATCAGCCTGCCTTTCTGATATATAAGGGTTTTTCCTGTGCCATTAGCAGTGTGCCCGTATTCCTGATATTTTCCATGTTTAGGCTGGCTCCTCAGGAGCAATAACCACACATAAGTTTTCTCAGCCTACCCTCCCAGCCAGGTTTCAGTGATCTCTTCCTGGATCCTAGTCCTAAATCTTTTTAACCATTTAATAGTTGTACATCTGTTCTAAGTTTCTCCTCACCCACCTTCCTCTGACCACAGTTGAATCTCCCTCTCCAGGCTATCTAATTTTTTGCCCTATTTACCCTTCTCCCTACCCTCTCTATTTATTATGACCCACAATGGGATTAGACTTTTTTTTATAATCAGTTCCAATTCACTGACCAGCCCAGTGTGTCATAGCCCAGAGCAGTGCTTGGAAGAAGAGTCTTGTGATTTCAGGAAAAGCATCTTTATGCAACTTCACTGCTCAGACCCTCCTGAGAAGATATGAGAGCTGTGATCTCTCTGTGGTTTATGATACAGCCAGTGGTGTCCAGTTCTTCATGGAAAAAGAAAATAGAAAGGCCCTCACAATATTCCAGCCAGATTTCAGGATCTGTATCAGATGAAAGGCCACTAAATCTTTTTTAACACTGAGAAATATGTTTTCCCTACTGTACTTTGCAGAAAAAGCCATAGCGAAACTGCTGAAATTTTCCGATGGTATTCAGACTGAGTTTTATGATGAGTATAGACATTTTTTGCTGAGATAATTAAATATTGGAAAATATATAATTAACTGAAAAGATCCTTTCTTTATGGGTTTGTGTGTGTGAGAGTGCACAAATGTGATGTACATTTTATAATAGGCATGGTTCTAACTCTGATTTGGTGCTCATTTAATCTAAAATAATGATTTTAGATATCTATGTATCTCTGTATCTATCTATTTCATATATATGTTATATATATTCTTAATACTCTGAACATAATTATTTCCTGTTCCTCCTTTCCTGCAAGTTTACATCACTCATTCTTACAAGTTCAAATTCTTTATTAATCATGTTTGTGGAAAGACTAAGATCAAAAAGACCATCAAAATTAATTTTACATTCTGAATATGTCTATAGGTGATGTTGATCTCATAATTATTAAAAAAACCCCAAAAAATTAACCAATCCTCTTTGCTATAAACAAGGAATAGATTTGGTTTTAGATTAGCCATTTACTGAAACCATAGCCAAAGGTCAATGTTTACCAAAAAAATATTACCTTTTGACAAGTTCCCTAACATTGAAGCAAAATTTGTAAATGTGATGTCAGAGCATTAATTATACATAGGAGAGAAAAATAAATTATGTAGGTTTGATTTATACAACACAGTTTTGTAAACTTTGCAGGTATCTTCAGGGTGATCATTTACCTTTCAGTTGTTTGTGAAATACAGTATTGAAAAGCAGAAGGGACTGACCAGTGGGAACAGATTTTGGTAACAAATTCTTTAGAAGTCCCTGGAATATAGTGCCCTAGTCATTGAAAATCATATACTGAAAGACCCACATTCAGGTCTTCAAGATTAATTCCCTAGCTTATAAACAGGCCTTTGGCCTTTTAAGTACTACAAGCAGTTTATGTTTTACTGACAAAAATCCCTGGTACCTTTGGGAATCATAACTCAGTAATCACAGATACATAATGATAAAAATAATCTTCCTTCCAAAAGCAATTTAGGTCAGAAAAGAACTTTGGAGGTCATCTGATAGTACTCCTACTAAATTAGGAGGAGAGTTGAAGTTGGATCAGGTTTCTGTTTCACATATTCAAGATTTCTCTGTGCAAACTGTTCCATTGATCACCTTCACTGTGAAGAATTTCTTCCTCATATCTAATCAGAATTTCCCTCATTGCAACTTATATCTGTGGTCTGTCTTGCTGAACACTTCTGTAAAGAAGATGGATGTGCTAACTACTCTTCATATTGCAGCCCTGTACTCCACTGGCCCTCATGCTGCAAACACGTGTTGCTGACACATAGAATCATAGAATAGTTTGGATTGGAAAAGACCGTTAAAGGCCATCTAGTCCAAACCCCCTGCAATGAGCAGGGACATCTTCAGCTAGACCAGGTTGCTCAGAGCCCCGTCCAACCTGACCTTGAATGTTTCCAGGGATGGGGCATCTACCACCTCTCTGGGCAACCTCTTCCCATGTCTCACCACCCTCATTGTAAAAAATTTCTTCCTCATATCTAGTCTGAATGTACCCTCTTTTATTTTAAAACCATTAAACCTTGTCCTATCACTACAGTCTCTGATAAAGAGTCCCTCCCCATCTTTCCTGTAGGACCCCTTTAAGTACTGAAAAGCTGCAATAAAGTCTCCCCCGAGTCTTCTCTTCTCCAGGCTGAACAACTCCAACTCTCTCAGCCTGTCCTCACAGAAGAGGTGCTCCAACCCTCCGAGCATTTTTGTGTCCCTCCTCTGGACTTGCTCCAGCAGGTCCATGTCTTTCCTGTGCTGAGGGCTCCAGAACTGGACACAGTACTCCAGGTGGGGTCTCACGAGAGCAGAGTAGAGGGGCAGAATCACCTCCCTCGACCTGCTGGCCACACTTCTTTTGATGCAGCCCAGGATATGGTTGGCTTTCTGGGCTGTGAGCACACTTTACTGGCTCATGTTGAGATTTTCATCCAGCAGTACACCCAAGTCCTTCTTGGCAGGGCTGTTCTCAACCCCTTCACCCCCCAGCCTGTATCAATACTGGGGGTGGCCCCGACCCAGGTGCAGGACCCTGCACTTGGCCTTGTTGAACCTTATGAGGTTCACATGGGCCCACTTCTCAAGCTTGTCCAGATCCCTCTGAATGATATCCAATCCCTCAGGCATGCCAACCACACCACTCAACTTGATGTCATCTGCAAATTTGTGGAGGGTGCACTCGATTAAGTGGTACCGGTCCCAATACTCATGCTCAGGACTTACATATCCTTCCCTGCAAAACAGCTTTCTATTCTATCACCCCTGGCCCATAGTGTTTCATGGGGTCATGCCACTCCAGGAGTTGAACTTCACATATACCTTTCTTCATTTTCGTGTTGTTTCTGTCAGTCCATTTCTCCAGCCTGCCAGGGTCGCTCTGAACAGCAGCTCTGCACTTCAGCTTATTGAATGCTTCCTCTCTTTGGAACTGTGTGTAAATTTGCAGACAAGAGTTACCATACCATCAGTTACCGTACCATACCAACAACTTCATTGCTAATGAAGTTGTTAAACTGTGATCCCTCGTACTAACCCCAAAGTATCACTACAAGTTACTGGGAGCTAACTGACCTTCAAACTTCTTTTAGAATGGTTATCTTAACCTTCAAATCCTGTGGTACAAGTTTCATTCCAGACATACCATCACAGAAACTAATGTTACTGTGCCCTATTTGCATACTTTTCTTTGTGTTGCATCTGGATCCCCACATCCCCAAGGTTATAAATTACAGTAAGGCTTGTGAATGAGAAGCGGTAAAATTCACAACTTCATGGCTGAGATAGGATAACCTTCATCTTTGTTTCCTCTCTTTCCTCCACGGACAAATTAAGGTCAATAAAATTAAAATTGCCTGAAAGCTATCTAAGGATTTAGCCTGACTGTAATTTGCCTTTAAGTAAAACAGAGCTGTCTAGAACACCAGCCACAAAGATCTGAATTAGCTATCGCAGCAAAGCCTTGGCACACTGAAAAACTAAATGCTCAGAAAATGTTTTGTTTACATCAGCCTATGCTTCTACAAACCTTGGTCCTTCAAAGCACAAAATTATCATTAATTCATGGGGGAAGAATAATATCATCTTTATAAAGAAATAAAACTCATGACTGAATTAAAATTTATTAAAATTTCTGAAATTTTGTCTCCTTTAATGATACTGGTGGGAAAACCATGCCGAACAAGATATTTATAGCTTGGAAACCAAAACATTTACAATTTTCTCCAATCTTTTGATGAAAGACTTTTAAGGAACCATTTGTGTCAGCATGCTTCTTATTTAAACATAAAAAAGAAAGCAGATAATATAACATAAATGTTTCAGAGTCCTCAGGATAGAAAAACCAAAAACCAACAACAAAACTTAGCATGTTTTTTTTAAAGGTAAATCTAACCAACTGGTCTGTGTAGAACAGTCTAAGATACATAACACTGGTTATACATATATGAATAGAAAATTGGCCTGAAAGTCAGGAGAGACAGCCAGATTTTACCCAGAAAGTGTATTTAACAATTTAAGGTTATTGTAGTGTTCTAGAATTGAACAAAACTACATTAAAACAAACAGCTTAAAAACACAGTTTGTCAACATCTCTATGAAAAACATAAGTGTAGTGATTTAAAAAAAATTTGTAACTGAACTGTCAAAACAACCCATTTAGAGATTTTGCTTTTATAGCATAAAATATTGCAGCTATACTTGAACATATTGACTCATCTAGGATTAGTATCACAATATCAGTTGAACAGAATATATAAAAATAAATTACTTTAATGCATTCTTTCCCATTCTATAAAAAGAATGGGGTTTTGTTATGAGGTGGAAATTTTTCAGAAATTTCAGATACGTTTCAAAATTCTAATTCTCAATAAAAATAACTTTTAGGGTATCAGTTTCCTACAAAATTGAATTTCAATCAATTTCCACAGTTGCAGGTTGTGATGACACTAATAAAACCATGTGGGGAAAAACAAGTACTGGGAATGATTTTAAGTACTTCCTTTTATATCTACATGTCAATGAATTATGTTTCCTGCATGAAATCTTAACATTGAAACATCTTACAAATCTGTTTTGTTGTTTAACCAATTTTTCACCTAACTTTACACTCGTCAAGAACAAGTACAGTTTCCTCGGCAGATGTCCAATGTAATTCTCTAGGAAAAGAGTAACTTTCAATAAATAACCAGTTCTCCAAGACACATGGAAGCATGCTGTGAAATAAGGTCTCAACTCATTTTTTTCTCACGTCCTTCATTACATAAAAAAGACCATCAGTAATGAAATATGGACAATGAGAAACAAAGGTGGAAACCTTTCAGCTGCTTTTCACATAATAAGAAGTGAAAAATACTGAAAATAAATTGGAAAAAGAAGCAGATCTGACATACTGCTTAGGATAAGATAGAAGTAGAGACAAACATGTCTTGACTGCGCAGCAATGGGGAAGTCACCTCAAGGACCCTAAAAGAGGATTTGACAGGAACATTTTCCAACACTTTCCACATGAGAGTAGGTGCTTTTAGCAGTGTGCTGGGTGGAAAAAGGATTCAAAAATCATCTCTTGGTCTTAAGACTCTGTTGTGCGTAACTGTCACTCTAAATTATTTCTATTTACTCCATACAGAGCTGCTGGAAGTAAGAGAACAGGTACATGTTGGGACATGGATTGTTTCTGAACTTACTTTATTCTAAACTTATTTTCACAGAACTATCATGCAATGAAGGACTCCTCTCATCTTAGTAGTGTTGTTCTATCCACCATGATCTGCAAGTATAGACAAGGGAAGATGTTTACGGAGAGAAGTATACCTTTTCACATAATCACGGAATTTTCAGAGTTGGAAGGGACCTCTAGAGATCATCTAGTCCAACTCCCCTGCCAAAGCAGGATTGCCTAGAGCACATTACTCAGGACTACATCCAGGCTGGTCTTGAAAATCTCCAGGGAAAGGGACTCCACAACCTCCCTGGGCAGCCTGTGCCAGTGCTCTGTCACCCTAACTGTAAAGAAGTTTTTCCGTATATTTGAACGGAACCTCCTATGTTCCAACTTGTGCCCATTGCCCCTCGTCCTGTCATTGGGAACCACTGAAAAGACTCTGGCTCCATCTTCCTTCAACCCACCCTTTAGATACTTGTACGCAGTAATAAGGTCTCCCCTCAGCCTTCTCTTCTCCAGGCTAAAGAGTCCCAGCTCTCTCAGCCTTTTCTCATAAGGGAGAGGATAGATTAATTTATCTTATAAAAGATTACTTTTCCAGACAAACTGCTTAGCTTTATTCTTAAGCTCATCATGGTTAATATATTCCTTTACCAAACCTCTGTTCTTGTCTTTCCTGATGTTTTATTCCTGAAAGGATTAAATTGGTAAGAGGTAAGCAATCTTTCCATAGGTGTAACTCTGAAAGGGTGTGTTTAAGTGAATGCACCCGGAATTTCAGGAAGGATGGCACTTTCATCAGCTTCTAAGGCATCTGCAGCATAAAATAGACCCCAGACAAGGAGATCAAAGCTCACAAATATACCCTGACATCCCAGAGTTATAACATGGTATAAAAATCTCAAAAGCATCTAACACAGGAACTTTGTTAATCTATATCACTTTGATGAACAAACACAGTGAGTTGTTACATGGTTTTGTAATAATTTTATGTATGTATACTTACATACAACTGCACTTATGCACGTGTGCATGTGTGTGCATATCTGTACACACAGATGCACATAGTCACAGATATACCTGTGTAAGTTTTCTCTGGAATATCTTTAAAATATGGTACCCTCCATCAGGCATGGTCTGTTGTGCAGAATATGTGATTCCTTTTCTATAAATAAAAGGTCACAGCCATTTAAATTAATTCCATTGATTTATCTTCAAAAGAGTATATTCTCTTGAAGAGCAGAATGTCATAAATATTTATATGTGCTAGAATTATAACTTAGGATGGTTCAGAATGAAAGAGAAGGTCAAAATGGGACATCTTAGAAACTGTGAGAAAAGTTGGTCTGAATAAAACATAATAAAAAAATGAAACAAGAAATTAATCTTGATTCAATATTGCTATTTACCACTACAGTTAGTATACTATATTATGGTTCATTATATTCAATTCAGAGAATTTAACTATATGGATATCAGAACTAAACTCTTGTAAGCTTTTTTCTTTTTTTTCTTTTTTTTTCTTTGTGTGAAAGGCATTTTTTTTAAATAAAACTTTCATGTATCTGCTGTACGAGATTATGGCAAGAAATTACATGGAAATGAGGGGATACGGAAATTAATTATCTACCCAGTAGAAACAGGAATGATTTGCATAATGATGGTGGAAATTCAGCATGGGTGTTGTCTCCCTTTACATCACTTCAGATTCAGCTTTCCTGAGATTATTATTCCCAGTATGAACACAAAACTGATCTGACATGTTCACAGTGATATTGAAGTTGCTGGCAAAATTGAAAAACTTACTACTGAGAAGTCAAAACAACAGGCAAGTCAAACGGACAAACTCCAAACTCAGTTTATGAAACAGTATGATAAAAGCTAGCTTATGCAATATTTCCTAAGAAATTTGAAAAGAGCAGATATCCATGTTCCAGTTTCTAACTGGCTCTGATTTTATATCTGTAATAATATGAAGCTCATTAAAAATCAACAAAACAATCTGTAAAGTTTCTTAGCCTTTAAATTTCTTAATTCTTTCCTACAATTCTTTTTCCTGCTTCCTCATATGAAAGATTAATTCTGCCCAACTGCCTATACTTAGATTACCCAGACACTCACTGCATCCTTTATACGACCTGAATATATTGCACAACAATTTATACTATAAGGAAAGCAAATAAATTTCAGAACTTTTATCCTTTGCAAATTCCAGTATTTCCCCAGTAATTTTGGCTCAGAATTAGAATAAATAATACCAAAATGCAGAAACCTTTGTCAGAAAATTAAACAATAAAAATCATTAATTTAGAATTGTCCACATGTCTTATTTGGAGATGGCTCAGAATTAAAGTAAAATTACTTTTTACCTCCACTGACTTCTGAGACTGTCATCTTCATGGTCTATGTTTTGCAGAAAGGAATTCACTATTGAAATTTCTGCCACCTCTACTCTTCTGCAGTCTTTCATCTCAACCACTGTATATTTATAAGTCATTGCCTGCTTCATAGGAACAAATAAGGTTTTGATTGTCCTGTGTTATAAAATCCAGGTTAAGTAGATCTGTTGACTCAAAACATCTTGATTAGATTCTGCCAAAATAAAATCTGAGTGTTTTACCAAGAAAAAAACTTTAAAAAAGAAAACAAAAGTAATTTGGGTTGGAAAAAACCCACAATTTACAGAAGCCATGCTTTCTGTAAATCACCCTATTTTTAAAAAAAAAAAAGTTTCAGTGCTCCAAGATCTTTACTGTCATAATTTTGTTTTGTACATGAGTACTATATCTTTTGTTTTCTTAAAAAGTAATTTTATCACAATGTTTTACAAGATAGTATGTTAGAAATAAAATAATCCTCCCAAATAAGTTTTTTCTGCTATTTCCTCTCTTTTTGTGTCTCCAAGATCAATTATCATGTCTATTTTACACACTGAATTTCATTAGACCATGAAGCACTGACACTTACATCCTTGCCACTGGACTTATGAACCATGGAAATATATATTTGTGTCTGGGGTTAGCTTCCTCTTATATGTGTAACTAATGAGTTCTCTCCATTACCAAATGCAGTAATGTGCCTGTAATGGGAACTATGCCTGAAGTTTAAATCAAATTGCAAAGTCCAGGCTTCAGAATCTCTGAAATTTTGATAGTTCAGTGAAAATCTAAAAAATTCCTTCACATGTGATATTGCTTCTATATTAGCACTCTTCCTCTAGCATCCCTGAATTAGCTTTAGTAGAAACATGACTTCTTATGATACTTTTTCCCTGTTGTATGACATCCATATCAGTAAGGTCAGTAAACTTTAAGTTCTTTGGCTTTCTAGGGTTTTTTTTGTTTGTTTTTAAGATTCCTATGCTCCTAAACAATGAGATGGTAAACTTTTTGTTTCTTTCTGCATTTCCCTTGTTTAAACAGAAAATATAATTAAAATTTTGCTTTTATAACTATTCTTTAGAAAGGTTTGGAAAATGGCAGAAGGTAAGATTTTATCTATGTCTATGGTCTCTACAATCTGTTTAACTAGGTCGTGACATTAAAATACTGAATCTTCTATATTAAGCTATTTTGCAGTCATGGAGCCAACCCTCATCTTTATTTCAGTTCCACTTAGAGATGGAAGTCAGTCCTTTCACCAAGACGTTTAAGGATAATTGAATAAATAACGGTTGCAGTGTTTGAGTGCAGGCTGTTCACAGCAAACAGCTTTCAGAGATTAAGACATGTAGAGTGAGGAAGAAGTAATAATTGTTAAAAGAAAGTTTTGAATTATCTGTTCTTGCATTTCCAAATGTCAAATAAGAGAAGTTGTACTTTACATTATTACTTTTTGTAAAACACTTGGATTCTTACAGCCCGTTCAGCTTGCATCTCTCTGTGACCCTATAATTTTGCTTCTGGAACAGAGAGCACAACAATCATTAACAGTAAAACACGGCATTACTAGTATTCTTTGGACAATAGTTTTTCATTTTGTTATTGCGATACACTGGAGAAACTTAAAAAAGCTCCATTAATTCAAATAATTCTATAAAATTCACAGATATTACCTTCCCTTAAAACTGAAACTTTAAATACAATATATTCGGATACTAGAATATTTTAAAATCTGTCTGTATATTAGTCATGTTATTACATTTGCAATGATGATTGACTGTTCTCAGTATCTTTCTTCCATCAGAGCTTATTTTTTTCTTGGTATCTTGCCAGTATTACAGAACCACAGAATGGTCAGGGTTGGAAGGGACCTCTGGAGATCATCTAGTCCAACCCCCCTGCCTGAGCGGGGTCACCTACAGCAGGTTGCACAGGATGGCATCCAGGTGGGTTTTGAATGTCTCCAGAGTGGGAGACTCCACACCCTCTCTGGGCAGCCTGTGCCAGTGCTCTGCCACCCTCAAAGTAAAGAAGTTCCTCCTCATGTTAAGATGGAACTTCCTATGGTCAAGTTTAAGCCCGTTACCTCTTGTTTTATCACCAGGCACCACTGAAAAAAGACTGTTCCTATCCCCCTGGCACCCTCCCTTTAAGTATTTATAAGCATTAATAAGATCCCCCATCAGTCTTCTCTTCTCCAGACTAAAAAGACCCAAGTCCCTCAGCCTTTCCTCATAAGAAAGATGTTCCTGTCCCCTAATCATCTTCTTGCTGGACCCTTTCCAGCAGTTCTCCATCCTTCTTGAACTGGGGAGCCCAGAACTGGACAGTGTGCTCCAGGTGCGGCCTCACCAGGGCAGAGTAGAGAGGGAGGATGACCTCCCACGACCTGCTGGCCACACTCTTGATGCACCCCAGGATGTCATTCACCTTCTTGGCCACCAGGGCACATTGCTGGCTCACAGTCATCCTGTTGTCCACCAGGACTCCCAGGTCCCTTTCCACAGAGCTGCTCTCCAGGAGGTCAGCCCCCAACCTGTACTGATGCATGGGGTTATTCCTCCCTGGATGCAGTACCCCACACTTGCCCTTGTTGAATTTCATAAGGTTTCTTTCTGCCCAACTCTCCAGCCTGTCCAGGTCACGCTTTATTGTGGCACAGCGTTCTGGCATGTCAGCCACTCCTCCCATTTTTGTGTCATCAACAAACTTGCTGATGGTACACTCTATCCCTTCATCCAGGTCATTGATGAATACATTGAACAGGACTGGACCCAGCACTAACTCCTGAGGGACACCACTTGTTACTGACCTCCAACTAGACTCTGCACCACTAACCATAACCCTCTGCGCTCTATCTGTCAGCCACTGTTCAGTCCACCCCACTGTCCATTCATCTAACCCACACTCCAAAGCTTGCCTGTGAGGATGATGTGGGAGATGGTGTCAAAAGCCTTGCTGAAGTCAAGGTAGACCACATCCACTGTTTTCCCCTCATCCGCCCATCCAGTCATGCCATCACAGAAGGCTATCAGATTAGTCAGACATGACTTCCCCTTGGTGAATCCGTGTTGACTACTTCTGATAACCTTCTTTTCCTCCAGATGCTTTGAGATGACACCCAGAACAAGCTGTTCCATCATCTTTCCAGGGATGGAGGTGAGGCTGACCAGCCTGTAGTTTCCCAGGTCATCCTTCTTGCCCTTTTTGAAAACTGGAGTGACATTGGCTTTCCTCCAGTCCTCAGGCACCTCACCTGTTCTCCAGGACCTATCAGAGATGATGGAGAGTGGCCCAGCAATGAATTCCACTTAACGGAAGTAATTGTTACTTAACAATCCTTTGTTGTTTTTTTTTCTTTATAGAAGGTAATGCATGGAGTCCCAGCCACAGAGGTGAAAGTAAACACAGATTATTTTGATGAGGAGAAAAACGGAGAAGAAAGAAAAGAGAGAGTACACGTAGAATGGATAAGGAGAGTAAAAGACCAAAGTATAGAGACAATTAATTTCTTCCCTCTTAAAATAGAAAAGTATAATATTTACACTCCCTTCAATGTCCACTTAAAGCAAACAAAACACACAACCCAAATAAACAAACCCGAAACAAGTAGTTTGGTGGTTTTTTTTTCCAACATATCCCCACTGCCATTAAAAACAGTCTATAAGGTTGATAGGCCCCGTCAAACCAGGAACTACCATCCTCAACTGGTTGACTGAACTGTCACCTGAACAATAATTCGCCTGACTTAATGTAGATATTTATGATAGGTTTTTACATCGGAGCTAGCCACTCCGGAGTCTCTGTGTTAACAGAGAAATTATTTGTGCCAGTAATTGATTTTGCATGATACTAATGTGACTCAGTATTAAATCTTTTTGCTCTGTCAGTGAATATACTTTGTACATGGCTTACAATCAGAAGCACTTAGAACTGAGAATTTTGTATGGTTCTATCTCTTCATTCATTTTAAACCATCTTGAACTGCATAACCCCATATGATCTACAAATGAAGTCATTAGGTATGAAAAGGAACATTTTAATGGGACCTAATTATTTAGAGAGCTCATTGAATGTCTGCCCCTGTCAGCCTGTGAGAACGTTTCCTTTTTTTAAATTTAACCTTTTTGTTGATGATATTTGCTGCAGTGCCTGCATTATCATGGGCCATAATCATGTCACTCCATTATGTCATTTTCAACTGGAACAATGAAACATCAATTGGAAGTGCTAGGCACAAAGGACTGAGCTATAGGCACATGCTGACTGTCTGCTTCACTGGTGGAAACACAGACTGTTTAGGGCTGTCCTCAGATAAGACCTGAACCTTTTCCATTTTATTGCTGTCCTCTCTCTTATTTAAGGCTGTTAAAGCTTATTCGTGGCTTTCTGATCTTTTTAAGTTTATTATGAGTCAGTTTTATTTAGTGGAAGAAATTACGTCTTGTAAACATAGGAGAACCATTTTTCAACATGTTCAATTATGATAGTGCTAAGACAAAGTCACAGCAATTGGAGAGTCTCCTAATTCCATGCAAAGAGCAAGGCTCAACGCTTTCATATTTGAGTGCCTATTATTAGAACTTCTGAGTGCAAACCATTTCTTCCTGGTCTTACCTCATAAGAAAAGAGCTTGTTCCAATTAGACTGGAGAATCCAGCTGCAAAAACTCCCAGCCGAATAAGTAATCATTTTGCTCTCATGTCTCATTCTTCTGTAAACTTCATATTGTTTCCTGGCTCCAGCACACATTTTTATTAAAATAAAAAAAATGGTTGAATACAGTTCAATGTTAGCCAGCAAACTTTTCAAAGAGAAATAGCAGTAGCAGTGGGTTTTTTTGAAAATACATTAAAGTTCAGATAAGGAATGTAAAAGATCTGAATATTATGCAATTTATTTGGATTTAATTCCATTAATCATACTTGCATTTGCATTGGCTGAAATTGTGGGCTGATATGCAGATTTTTCATAATAATCAGACAACTATTTAATGTGACTGTTTTATATTAACATAACCAAAAGCTGTGAAATTGGCTCTAAATTGAGTAAGCATCTGTGTTTGATTGTGATTTGTCATAATAAGTTGTCAGGTGTTTCAATAAATGCTAAGTATTCTTTCACCACAGAAAATATATTTCGAACACGATGCCAGTTTTCTTTTAGCATAATAAGACTAGTTAACACAGAGTCATGATATACAGACTGTTCTCATAGTGAAACCAGAGCAAATAAAATAAAGTGTTGTAGAATCATTTCAATATCCATATTACAGCATCTATGAGATTCATAGGCAATGTCCAGACTTACTATGTCCAGTCTTACACGGAAATCATAGATGCTGCACAGGCAATCATTGAGTTTAAAAAGTAAGAAAAAAGAACAAGAGACCAAATTCATCTCTGCTAATCTAACTCAGCCTATTCATATTATCTCAGTATGTTTTCTCCCTATTTTTGTTACTCTTTTTACAAGCCAATACACTCTCAGCTCATGAAGAAATTCAGGATACTCTTTAGGCTGATTTTTTTCAAACCTTTTTATATAAGGGTAGCTCATCAGTCATACTCAAAGATTGTGTTTCTTTTCCTCTGCTGGTTTTCATTTGTATCAATGGCCAACCTAAGGTGCAGATTTAACTTTAGGGGCCATTAATGAACCGGTGATTTTGAGACAATTTTTTCCTCAAGCAGATTGCTGCTTCTTTTGGGACATTATGGCTGACAATATCAAAGAACTTAAGTCATTTACACCAGAGATCATCTACTGCATACTGGGATAGATCAAATTGATTTTAAGCCTGTTCAATTTCTTGAGGCCACTTCATAAGACTGAAGAGGAAGGATCTTTATGAATGCTTCGGGGTTTTATTAAAATCTTATAGCAATAATAGAAAACAAGGTTAAAAATAGGAGGAATAAAACTAAATTGACAACACACAGTAAGCAAAAGCTGTTCACTCAGAGGAAACAGAGCAGACTTATTGGTCCATTCTCTACATGAACCTCAGTATTGACTTCAACAAATCTCTTGGCTGAATAGACTCTGAAAAATGGGTTGTAACAATGTCTGAACCGAAGAATAACACTCTGAATTTGTAGAGTGTGAAAGAAGTTGCGGAAACAATGGCATGTCAAAAAAGAATCTAGTACAGATTCTGCCTAAATGTAGACAGCTAGTTAAAAGCAAAGAACAGAGTTTATGGAGCCAAAAACCTCTAAAGGACCACATAGTCAGCCTGAGATGTGGTCTTCCCCGGGGAGGTAATGTGTCTCCCTCTGCAAATTAGGCAGTGAGTTCAAGACATCTGTGCTCTTAATACAGGTGAGGTTGCTCAGTCAGACTAGATGTGATAGCAGCTGTAAAAGGAGACAGTAGTGATCCAGAGAGCAGTACAGAACTGAGCTCTGCACTAGAAATTTCCAGCATTTTCAGAAGTGGTATTGTAGATAATTCTGCCTTCAAGCTCCTAATGCTGTCTTACAAAAATTTGAAAATAAATAATATGAAGTGGACCAGAGACTTTTCTTCTAAACCAATGCATATAATCGACTGTCCTTTATAATGCTGATGAAGTATTTACCCAGTAAAGTCTAACAATAAAAGTCATTATGCTTGAATTGCATATTTTGAAATGTTTACATTATAGTTAAGGCTCAAATAAATGCACTTTAAGCAGCAAACTTTGCACAACAAAGCATTATTCCTGCACTTACTGTTCTTTGAGATCTATTAAAATAGGACCAGTCTCCCATGGGATATGATGGTGTTAGAAATTTATAATTCTGTCTTGGCCAATAATGAATCTGCAGTTTCTACCTATGCCCTCCACGTCTCTAATTTCATTAGTCATCAATACACACACCTGCACAGGGTAATCTCTGAATATAAAACTCTACATGCTCTTGTTACGTGTTGGAGGCAACTGAAATCTCAGTGTAGGCTGCTATTATTCACTGTTGGTATTAGTTGGTTATAATTAGTATGTGATATTTAGGAAGACGAGGTGTTGGTATCCCCACTTTTTTTTTTTTTTCATTTTTTACATTTAGGTACACAAATGCAAAGAAAACACAAAGTTCCACTAAATGAAAACAAGGACATTTTGCACCCATGTTGCAAAACCAAAATTTGCTATAGAATAAAACAGTAAATTCTGCTTTGTGCCCAGAAAAAGTGAAGGGTTTCTTTTTAGTGTTTTATAAACTTGGGATCCCAGTCCCACAAGCACTCAGGATCACTGTAGCTCGGGAGTTATTCCAGAATGTTCTATCAGTTTTGCTTAAATTGTAAAAAGCAGATTACAGAATTGAAAGCTTACTGTGTGACTCAAGGCAACCCTTTAATTTTTCTCTGCCTGGTGTTACACCTGTGGCAGCTCACAAGGTTTCATTTATTACTGCTGAAAAAGCTTTACATGACTTTTCTTTGGAAGATGGTCAGGGAAGGAAAAAGCTAATCATTCAAATTCCATATCACTATACAGGTTGCAGCATTTATCATGTAATAGATGCTGCTGCAACCACCACAAACTGCCTGTCATAAACAGTTCATAAGCTTAAAGGCAGAAAAACACATGAATGTTTTATGTATCTACCTTATCCACCATTCAAACGTACAATTCGGACAACTCAGGTTAATTGTGCTACAGAGCAATTTTTGGTCAGCTGAATTCTGTGTACTTCACAGATGAAGTGGATCTTGAGGGTGAATTGGATCAATGACGTAGTACTGAATAGGAAACAGGAAGAAAGCAAAGGGAAAAAAGATTTTCTTTAAAAATTTCTCATACAATATTATGGATTAACCCCAGTAGGGAGCTAAGCACTGCACAGCCTCTCATTCACTCACCCTTGGTGGGATGGGGGAGAGAAACGGAAGGGTAAAAGTGAGAAAACTCATGGGTTTAGATATAGACTGTTTAATAAGAATATCAAAAACTATATGCAAAGCAAAATAAGGAATTCATTTACTATTTCCATCGATATGCAGGTGTTCAGCCATATCCAGAGAAACAGGACTCTGTCACAGGTTATGGTTACTTAGGAAGACAAACACCGTAACTCCAAACATCTTTTTTAATTCTTCCCCCAACTTTCATTGCCAAGCATGACATCACGTGGTGTGGGCTATCCCTTTGATCAGCTGTCCCAGCTGTGTCCCCTCTCAATTTCTTGTGCACCCCCAGCCTACTCGCTCGCAGGGCAGTCTGAGAAACAGAGACCACCTTGACACTGTATAAGCGCTGTTCAGCAACAGCTGGTGTGATATCAACATTGGTGCGATATCAACACTGTTTTGCTCACAAATCCAAAACATAGCACCACATGAGCTACTATGAAGCAAATTACCTCTATCCCCATGAAAATCAGTACACTCGCCACCCCTTATTCCATACCATTTACATCATCCTCAGGTCCCACACTATCCAATACATTCTCACTAGCCTCCCTCTTCCTGTCCTTTGATATATCCATAGATATCTTTCCCTGAGTCTATGGACCAGCCCTGTAAAATGTCCAGAAAATGCCTAGAAAATTTCTGTTGAGTTCCTTTAGTCCAGGACTGGGGTTCTGCGTCTTGCGGTGGTCGCTCAGAACAGGAGAGGCAGTGTGCTGTCTGGAGTTACTGGGCAGCAAAGCCAGCTCAGGTCAGGTCATTGTTGCACTTGCACTGTTTCTCATGAGGCTCATCCTCCATTGGTTCAGGTGGTTGGTGCTACAGTACTTCCTATAACATGCCACTCAAATAACGAGTTACAACAATTTAAAGGTATAACGATTAGTATCACCATCCCTCGTGCCTTTGGACCAGGACATAGAGTTTAGCATTGAAATGAACTCTTCCACTTGCCCCTTGCATGCCTGTGGCAAGGGTTTCCTGCTATAGTAGTTCCTATAGCATACAACTCAAATCATGTGTTACAACAATTTCAAGGTATACTGTTACATACAGTCATGGTTTCATTAAGTTTTCACTACAGTAGATGTGGAGGATATATTCCCAGACACTGTAAAAAGTGACAGTTTTATCGAATTAAATAGAGAAAAACTGAAGTGTAATTTCCAGTCTCCATAAAATTGAAATCCCTGTGCCCAATCAAACTACCAATGATGCACATGACAGCACAAGAGATATATTCCATGTGGTCAGCATGATGCCACATAGAATTATACTATCAGCAGAAAAAACAAACATTGCTACAGAACATTTACCAGTCAACAGTCAACTTTTTTTTTCAAACTTAAGTATTTTTGGTTAAATATTTTTTTGTAGTATTTTTGAATGCCTTGTTTCAAAATCCTTCTGTCCTCATTTTTTATTTCATACATTAGACATTCTGGATGCATCTTACTCTTTTTAGAATGTTAGACAATTTAGTAAAATAAGCTGTCACTTTTACATAGATATGTTACCTGTTATTTTTAATCAGATCAAAAATATGCTCATGTATATGAATAGTGCTAGTGATTATGACTCTATGTTGTCTAGTAGGAGTTTGTTCTCACAATTATGAAGCTGAAGAGATAAAAATTTTCATTATATTTAAAATGTCTTTTAAATTTTGCCCAGTTTTGTTTTTTTCTCTTCATTGACAAATAAGAACAAATGGTTAAGATTTATACATGACAAAAATATTTATGTATCTCTTAATTTCACTGTGAACTCAGAAACAACTTTGTGTATGTGAAGGGAAAAAAAATTGAGGCAGCATTAGAAACTCTGGGTAAAATATTTCACAGCACATAAATAATCAGCACAGGAATTATAATCAAATTGCCTTTGAATCTCAGAATTCAGAATTTGAATCAGAAAATCATTCTCCATTTCAGAAGAGTTATTTTTATACCTTTAGATGAGTTCTATTCCTGAGCACAAGAGAAGTAGTTTTTAGCAGCATAAATTTAAACATTTTCAAATGACCATGGACAAGAGCAGATTCGTATTTACATGACAGGAAGATCATGTAACGAGATCATTTCCCCCTTTTGTTTCATATTCTCAGTGACCCAGAATAATGACATCTGAGATTATGCAGACTTGCACAAAAATATATGTCTTAACTTCTGCCTGAAAATCTCAAAGAAATTAAAGCTGTAAAATTAGTAGGACTGTAGTTTTAAAATTCTGTAGTTTCTCACTCTACTCATTTTTCTCTGGAAATAGACACAAGCTAAGAAGATCACAGATTTATTAAATTTGTACCATTCTCTTTAGATCCACTCAGATGCTTATATTTTTGCAAAATAATCCTGGAAATAAAAAGGGAATAATGAACTTCATATCCTAAATTATACAAAAAACAGCAAAATTATTTTGCTTTAAATTACTTTTAATACCACTCTGGATACAAAAACACTGTAATACTGGACTGCCATGCTCTTGCCCTCACCCCCACCCTGATCATGAATGCTGAAGTATCATCTTGCAACGATATATTTTAGAGTACAAAGTACTTTTTGTTTCATTCATTTCAAATTACTCCAGGGTTTAATGGATGGAGTATATAAAGCAGAAAGTTCCACTGGAACAGTTTCAAACATAGTTGCTTATTAGAGCTCTAAGAGGGTGATTTTCTACTATCACCAAATATGTAGTTTTTTTCCTATATTCAGGTTATTTCACTTTCTGTGTGAGGAAGTTCTATAAAATGATTACCAAAGAGGCCTAGTAAGGTTTTACCCTCTAGTTAGATGAATCAATGAAAAAAGTGCTGTAATATAGGTAAGAGTCTGCATCATTTTTTCCAGGGTATTTCTGCATGTCAGAAGAGATGAATTCCTACCATCCTATATTTTCTTCAGCCGTTTTCCTTGGACTCTGAAGAACCATGCCTTTGTGTCATCTGGAAGGCAGAGAAATGCTTCTGTGCAGAAAGTGCAGAGAGAGTATAAAAAGTGTTGAGACCTGATCAGGATGTTGACAGCTGGAAGAGTGGAAATTCTTTCAGTATCGGGGGATAAAATGATGGGATAACGTCAGCATGAATAATCACCTTTCTTTAAACATTATATATACACAATAAGGTGGAAAACAGCACTGAATAGTATTATCATTTGGGTTGCATTATCAAGCACTGGAACAGGTTGCCTAGGGAAGTGGTTGAGTCACCACCCTTGGAGGTCTTTAAAAGACATGTAGATGTGGTGCTTAGGGACAGGGTTTAGTGGTGGACTTGTCAGTGTCAGGTTTACGGTTGGACTAGGTGATCTTAAGGGTCTTTTCCAACCCAAATGCTTCTATGATTCCATGATTCTATTATCATCTTGGGATTCAGTTGCCTAGACGTATGCATATAGCGGAACTTTAAGCACTTTGGACTATCTAGTGCTCCAAAAGGATGCAGGTCTCCCAGAATTCCTACATCACATCATCATATTAGGCCAATCCCAAATGCTTTAAATACTCAAGGACATGTGAATTGGCATGGACATCTCTGCGTAGGCATCTGAACCCTTCTCTAAATGTGAATCACATTAAGTACATTCTCAGATGAAACACTATTCAGCCTTACGACACAAACTACAGGAGACCAGCACTGTCTTCAGAAGCACATGAAGGACAGGCACAGCAACTTAAAATGTCTCAGTGGCACTTGGCATCCATGGCAAGCCAACTGAGTTGATGTCTCCATGAGGGCAGTATTCAGGGCGAATTCGAAACCTAAGTAGTCCACAAAAACACAAGGACACTCTTCTCCCACTGGAATTGAGCATGATTTAATCAGAACTGTTAATTCAGACTAGTGTCCATAGACTATGTTGAGAGTCCAGGGTTCAATTCAGTTATCTACATATAGGTGTTTAGTGCCAACTGAGATGTCCGCAGGTATCAATGATATGTAGAGCTCTTGAAAATACTGTAACACATCAATCAGCTGGGCCCATTGTGGCTTCTCAAATGGCACAGAGATATGAGCATTGGGCAAGAAGACATTTCTGACACTGATAGGTGTTATATACACAATTTATTAAAAAAGGGTTTATTTTGATGTTCTGCAATAGAATCCATTACTACTGACTACCCTTGATAGAAGGGCCTGAAAAAAAATTAAGAAAGAGAAAAAAAAAAAGATTACACACTAAATCTGAATGAAAAGAGAGAAAAAACTTCCATAGTACATATTAAAAAAAAAAAAAAATCACTTAAGAGTTATGGTATGCTTAAAAATCCTTATCTCCAGGGCAGCCTGAATTGAACTGGGGGTGGGGTGTGAGGGGGTGGGGTGGAAATCTTCTAGTTTGTAGACCTATTCTATAAATATTACTGTGGGGTTTCTGGAATCCTAGTGGGAAGCAACAGGTAGTGGATATTTCTCTTTTAGGAGCTCATAATCATCCCAAGCCTGATGATTTCTGTTTCCCTAAAATGCCTTAAATGAAGAGGGCTCAAGTCTGGCAACTACTTTTCCCAGTAAAATGCTTTTCCCAGTAAAAAACTAAAACAACAACAACAAAAAAATGCTGAATTTAATTTGATGACAAAACCAATGATCTTTCTACATCTCTCCCTTACTATTAACTTAAAATATAAATATGTCCTAGGAGGCCAAGTAACCATGTTTTTTATTCAGCCATTTCTATTTCCTGCAGAGAATTTCCACTGTTTTCTCTGCATAAAAGTAAAGGGAGACTTATGATAATAAAACATTTATTTTTAATAATGCTAAGCAAGATTTATTTGCATCCCCTTGAGAGCTACATCTCCAACTGGTTGAAGCAGAAAAGTCACATTTGAATATATTAAGTTTGACTTTTAAGAACGTGAGTAGTTCTGTATTCACTTGCAGCTGGGTAATTGATTGTTCTGCTGTATCAGTAGTAGATGCATGATCCTTCTTTCTACACTTGATCTTGAGCTTAGTATCAGGCTAGCTTAAAGCTAACTTCAGAGGACAAAAATAGTTTTTGATTAGATAGATGCTATGATGCTTCAAAGCATATATGGTTTCCATAGCAGCTTAATTAGTTTCCTTATCTGTGGTTAGTGTGTGAACCTGTCAGACAAATCGGAATCAGATCTGACCTAGAAGTCGGCATGTCTTGGACTCACTTATGTATATACCAAAAAAGAAGATTTGGGATACTGTTAGCACTGAGTTAACAGAAATGGGATGAAATATAGTAGAACAGATCAGAAGATCATCAATATAGGAAATATTAGGAAAAAAAGACCTGTTGTAAACTGGGAGATTGTCAGCTAGAAATGACAGAGAGGGAGAAAGATTTAGAGGTACTAAATTAAAATGTATTTTTATGATCTATCACATTTGGATGTTGCTGGGAGAGATTAAAAGTGTTAAGGCTGTTGTACTGGACCCTGTGAGCTATTCTGGGACTCAATATTCAGAAAAAAAATCAGTAAAATTTACCATCATGAACCAAGATATTTTAAGAGAAAATCTGGTTTATTTAGCTTAGCACAATCTATGCCAAAAGGAAAAATGCTTGCTTTCTGTTAATATAGCACAAAGGTAAAACATAAGACCTATCTAACATGTAGGTAGGCAGGTGTAGGTAGGAAACTCTGGCACTGCTGATTTTTAGATCTTGATCAACATGATCTGATTTTCCTTTAATTTCTTTTTTGCACAATTATCATGGGATGTTGCAGCAGAAAAGAAAGAGATGCAGAAAATGAATAAACAGTAAAGATCTGATTTTTCTCTGTTCTAAAATATCCAAAATACATAAAAATATTAGAAAATACATTTATAAATACTATTATTTTAATTAAATATTTGAAAACATCAGTAAAAATTGGTTCGTTTCCCCTGTGACTTTGTATCCATCCTTTTTGTGTGTGTGAAGGGATGCTTCTGTTTTTGAGAGTCCTTTACTCTTCCAAGGAATTCTACAGAATGCTATTCAAGAGAGTTCATGTAGTTCTGAGTTTGTGAAGATGGTTGGGATAAGCAAGGGCCAGGAGCTAATCGAATTCCTTGGAATAGTCTGTGCTGTAGCAAAATTTAAAGATGTCAGGGTGTCCCATTCTCATTCAGTCTTTGAAATTTCCAAATTTCAGAGATATTTTGTGGTAATGGGAGATATCTAAACAATTACTTTTTAGCAGCAATGTTCTCCAGGCAACAGCAAAATCTTGTAGGGTTACAGTAGCATAACCTACAAGAGCAAAAGAGCTTCTCTCCTGTCTGTCTTACTGTCTGAAGATAAAAAAATAATGGGATCTTCTTTATTTCTTTGACATTTAATGGCAAACTGGTTTCTGTCCACTGATCTGGATTGATCAGGACTGAAGAAAATAGCAGTTCTACCTTGTGGTGTTTATGACTCTTTTTTTAGGTCCATTGTGGACAGCTATCCTAGGCAGTAAAAATATCCCTTGATGGTTTCAGGACAGAATCCCTTGTTTGTTAAGTGGCCTCCAGAGAATGACAGAAATTATGATTCTTTAGAAGAACATAGTGGAATTACCACTTTCACCACATAGGATTGGCTGGAATCATGGATATTCTTGCCCTGGAAATTAGACATAAAAATTCATTTGCAAAATTGTTCCCTACAGTCTGTGCTTTGCATAATTTGCTTTAACTTAGTCATGCAATGATTCTCGAAATATTTCACTTCAGTGTAAATTCTAGTTTTATGCTCTAGTTTCCTGACATGCAGTCCACAGTTTCGTTTGTTTTATAGCATCATCTTACCTTTAATCAAACCTTACTGCCAACCATCTAGTTCATACATCTTGAGTGATCTGTTTCAATGAAAGTTTTAACTTTGATGGATTTTTGTGAGAGTATTACAAGCTTTCATTAAGCAACCAAAGTGAATGTCAAGCCAGCAAACACTTTAGAACGGTTATCATCTTGTATTCACTATCAAGAAAACACAAACGGAAAATTAAGATGGAAAATGGGAGAGTCGAGAGCCCAGTGTTTGTAATGAAGAAGCAACATGTGAGATTAAAATATCTAGCAGTTTTTCTATCTGGCAATGAAGGTGTCAAGCACCATGAGTTTAATGGTTTAATGGGAAATACAGTAGTTAGAACACAGCTATTTTTGTTTATGCAGACTGCATGCTTTCAGTCTGTCTCTAGCAGAAAGTGATAGACATGCTGGTACTGTCCCCTAGAAAATATGTTAGACAAAAAAATAACCCTTTCCTTTCTGCTCAAAATACTCTTTTAGAAGGAAAGAAATGTGCAACAATAACTGTTTCTTCCTACATTAATAGTAAAATCTTCTGTATGTCAGAAATGAAAATGGCTCCCTTTGATCACTAAGCTATTTTGATTATGAAACACAGCAATGGTGAAGAATATTCTGCTGGGAGGAAATAACAAGGTTTGCTATGATCAAAAGACTGTTAGAAGTTGGTATTCGCTGCATTAGAGTATGGCTGCTGATCAAGCACAATTTTCCATTGCATACCAGTTAATATTGGATCAGCTTTGGGAAAAAATTCCTGTTACCTTTCTTTTCTCTTGGGGAACCGTTTCCTGATGCCCACGTTGGCCTAGAAATAATGTCTGAATTAATGTTTCATGACGATGTCATAAAGCAAGTACATGTTTTGAAACAATGAGTCAAAGTAAAAGGAAATATTATTTCTCCTGTGCCCTGTTTTCTTTCTTTATATAGTCTGCTACACTTAGCAGCAGGAACAGGAGAGAAAGAATCTAAAGCAGAAAAGGGAAACCAAGCAGTGGCCAAGCAGTGGAAAGTAGAGACAATATACCTCCATGACAACAAAAAGTATCCCTTGCTAACCCAGTGAGTGGGAATGCCAGGCTTATTGTTTATTTTATTTCCTTGAAGTCTTGCTCTTGCTATCTCAGATTTGTCTCTATATAGCTGCAATGGAGAAAAATAAAACTGTAATCTCCTGAAGTATCCCTATCTTTTCTCCTTTTCTCACACAGACACTTCTTGGACACTAAGCTTGCTCAAGAGGAGCCATAAATTCACTCTTAATAGGCACAGCTCTTACAGAGCTTAGCGTGTCATTTGTATATTATGTTCTTTACTATAAAACATTTGTCTAAGCAGAAAAAACATTCATTATTAATGACTACTTTAGTCAATATTTAATATATCTCCATTCTTCTGAGATATAAAATTATTGATATAAAATATTCATTAACAGTCAACATGCTGGAACTGTATCGCATTTAATTACACTTAAAACTAAACAGTTTAAGTCAAGAATACATTTCAATAAGTTTCAAGACCAGGATCAGCTTAAGTGAAAATGCAATAGAGTGCACACATCCTGGTTGCAGCATCTGAGATGGCCGAGATGAAGTGTTTAATGTGTTAGTACAGACAGCATCATTCTAACCCCAGCATAGAAAAGGTAGATTATGAATGTGTATGCATCTTTAGGAAAAGAGTGTTTGACATACTGAGGCTTAATATTCTTTCTATTTGTTCTTCTAGGTATCAACTATCCCATTCAATGAAAGAAGACACATGAATGCTGAAAAAGAGAACAGTAGGCTGTATAAACGATTATTAACTTTACAAGGCCCCTTGGAAAAAAAGTACTGTATGTGTTCATTCAAACATACCAATTTTAATTTTCTTGGCCCCATTGTTTGCATCACATCCCACCTGTACATACTTTGTTTTGGTAGGCATTTATCTTTACACTATGACAGCTTACACCTATATAAAGGTGTTATGTTTATGATAATAATGTTGAAATAAAAAGACAAAAGAGCCTGTCAGCTGAGCCCTGTCCAGGACAGTACCTGTCTTATTTTAACAAGACATCCAAATATAAAATGAGTTATAAACAGAACTGATGATGACATTTAGCCTAAAAGATATATGTTGCTTCTCTAACAGAAAATATATATTTATTAAACTTCAGCTATTCTATATAGTTAGATATTTGCATAGCTACTGTATGTTTTAGTCATTATTAATGAGCAAGTGGCTTTAAAATTCTGTGAAGCATTGAAACATATGGGAAAACAATAACCCTCCAGTATATTTCCTTTACTGGTTTTTGTGTGCTTTGAGAGTGAATTAATTCCATGTATCTTTCGGCATCCAACAGAGGAGTTGAAAGCTTAGCTACGCTACATATCTTTTACAAAGAGGATAGGATGACTGGACTCTTAAATGGGACATCTACCTCTCATCTAGGGGGAAGAAGGGAAAGGACTTCACAGATTTAGCTTTGGTTGAGAGAGGTTGTGTTCATTCAGCTCTCTCAACACGCTTTTCCCAACATGATTAATTGCACTAAAGTTGGGATCTTGTTATGAATCAATCACAGTGTACCCATTTTTCTTCAGACTGTAGAAGAGTCTATGAGTTTAGCTTTCCCAGTCTAAAGTCATTATCTCACTGGAAGCAGAAAAAGAAGGAAAGGGAAAGGGAAAGGGAAAGGGAAAGGGAAAGGGAAAGGGAAAAAGGGAAGGGAAGGGAAGGGAAGGGAAGGGAAGGGAAGGGAAGGGAAGGGAAGGGAAGGGAAGGAACTGGCCAAAATATTATTTTCTAATAAAGAATTGTGAGATCAAATCTTGTCCTATTTTAAGTGGACGTTATTGTCTGGTAGAGTAAGGTCAGAAAGGAAAACTGAATGTGTTTCAAACACAAATAGGTATTATACAGGATCACCCTCTGGAACCTCCTGACACACAATCCCTATGAATCATGGAAGAGCTTCCCTGCAAAATCTTCATTCCCTCTTCTCTTTCTTACTCTTGCATTGATGGAAGTTGTATGCATCTCCACAGATACAACTGAAACACATAGAATCATAGAATTATAGAACAGCCCAGGTTGGAAGAGACCTCAAGAGATCATCTGGTCCAACCTTTTGTGGGAAAGGGAGCCTAGATGAGATTGTCTAGCACCCTGTCCAATCACATCTTGAAAACCTCCAGTGATGGGACTCTACCACAACCATGGGGAGGTTGTTCCAGTGAATTATTGTTCTCACTATAAGTTTGTTTTTTATACCANCATTTCATTTGGACAATGCCCTTCATACGCTTTAATTTTTGGTCAGCCCGGAAGTGGTCAGGCAGTTGGACTAGATGATCATTGTAGGTCACCCCCAACTCAACATATTCTATTCTATTCTATTCTATTCTATTCTATTCTATTCTATTCTTTATGAAAGCTATGCTGATTAATGCTATGTGCTGCTGTCTAGAAGTGTCACAATTCATGATGAAGAAAGAAAAAGAGGGATTGGCTGAGCTAATCAGCAATGACTTCACATGGACTTTTTTCTGTCAGGTCCATACCCTGGTATCAGGAAAGTCCTTGTAAGTCAGTTTGGAAGGTTTTGGACTCATATCTGCAAACACTGGATGCTGAGATTCTACAACAAAAAAGTATTATATGTGATTGTCGATGTGACTCCTCAGGGGAAATCCTGTATTATTCACTGTTTTACAGCATTTAAATCTCACCAACTGCTTAATGACTTACATGGCATTATAGTAGTTAAGGTTTGCTTTGCAACTGAAGCTATTGCGACATGAACGGTAGGGTTCTTTGATCCCTACATTTTCTAACCCTTTCTTTTGAGGTGTTCAGATAATTAGAAAAACAAAATACAACAAAAATTCTTCTAGCTTTTAACATCATGACCATTATGCAAGTTTCAACTTCTGGGGAGAAAAGAATGAAATCTCTTCTGTATTGTGTTAATCCTCGCAGCTTTTATGGCAAGATAATGAGATCTAAAATCCTTAAAGGGGCAAAATACCAGATCATTAGTTCTAGACATGAGTGCCTCAACTTAACTTCCCAAAATACAGAGTGAAGGCACACTAGGTAGAAATGAACTGAGGTCAGTCCCAGCATATCTCAAAATAAGGTGAACGGGTAGTTACCAGTTGACAGACAGATAATAGTAATCCTATTCAGAGCAGTTACCTAAATTGCTTCAGTGATTAGTGGCAGTGGAGTAGTCTTGTCCATTAACTAACACTGCATCAGTTTAATAAATGAAAATCATAAAACCTCCATGGGAAGGTGAGTTTGTTCTGGCAAAGGGGTAGCAGGCCGCCACTGACAGAGCTCTTCAATCTCCAAATAGAGCAAAATGAAAAAAAAGTTAGCAAAATTTAGTGCATCGTTGTAAAAGTGGAATGCGAAATATATTCCTCCTTTTAAATGCAAGAGTTGTGCCCGTATTTTGACTACATTAGCAACAAGTCTGAGGTGTGTGCTAATTCCCCAACCAACACCATTTAAAATGAGATAAAGGGATCTGCCATGCTTAATAACTACATCCAAAGTCCCCCTTGTGCAGCAACAAAAGAAATTCTGAATGAAAAAAGCTATCATTGAATGCAAAACCAGCAGAGAACTTTATAATCCCATAAATACAGTATGTGGAAGGTTTACATGCTTATTTTGTTGGTGCTAATGGAAACTATCTGTGCTAATATCCTCTATATGGAAAAATGAAGAGACCTCCTGTGAGCATTTGTTGTTTTAAAAGGTTTGACATCTTACTAAGAAAAAGCAATTACTCCTCCTGTTCCACATAGCTTGGCTGATCTCTTGGTCTGGGATAAATGCCACAAGTTTTTTTTTATTCATACCTTTCCATACAAATTAGAGGAATTTAATTCGTAGAGGCTGTTTCTACAGTATCTGACCTCAAAATCAGGCAGAGAATAAAGAAAGCTTTAAATACATGAATATTTCCATTATACTTGCAACCCTCTGTGAGAAGGAATGCTTAAAATGTACTATGCAGCTATCAAATAACTGTAGGACATAAATGCTTCTCAACTAAAGACACCCATGCAAAAATACATGTTTCATTATTAGAAGTTGCAGCTGTCACTGCATTTTTGCAAGAAATTCATAGATTTTTAAGACAGGATGGTATTCTTAGATCATGAGGTCTAATATTATGGCTATTCTAGGCTGCTTCATTCTACATACTGACTTATTTTGGCAAGACCTGTGGCCTGGTTTGACATGAATCTCACAGCATTCTCCTGGAGAAACTGGCTGCTTATGGCTTGAATGGGTGTACTCTTTGCTAGGTAAAAAACTGGCTGGATGGCCAGGCCCAGAGCGTGGTGGTGAATGGAGTTAAATCCAGTTGGCTGTCGGTCACAAGTGGTGTTTGTTCCCCAGGGCTCAGTGTTGGGGCCAGTTCTGTTTAATACCTTTATCAATGACCTGGACGAGGGGATCAATAGGACCCTTGGTAAGTTTGCAGACGACACCAAGTTAGGCAGCAGTTTTGATCTGCTTGAGGGTAGGAAGGATCTACAGAGGCATCTGGACAGGCTGGATTGATGGGCTGAGGCCAATGGTATGAGGTTCAACAAGGCCAAGTGCCAAGTCCTACACTTGGGGCACAACGGCCCCGTGCAGCGTTATGGGCTTGGGGAAGAGTGGCTGGAAAACTGCCCGGCAGAAAAGGACCTGTGGGTGTTGGTTGACAGCCACCTGAATATGAGCCAGCAGTGTGCCCAGGTGGCCAAGAAGGCCAATGGCATCCTGGCCTGTATCAGGAATAGTGTGGTGAGCCAGACTAGGGAGGTGATTGTTCCCCTGTACTCGGCACTGGTGAGGCTCCACCTCGAGTACTGTGTTCAGATTTGGGGCCCTCACTAGAGAAAAGACATAGAGGTGCTGGAGTGTGTCCAGAGAAGGGCAACAAAGATGGTTAGGCGTCTGGAGCGCAAGTCTTATGAGGAGTGGCTGAGGGAACTGGGATTGTTTAGCCTGGAGAAAAGGAGGCTCAGGGGAGACCTTATCGCTCTCTACAACTACCTGAAAGGAGGTTGTAGCGAGGTGGGGGTTGACCTCTTCTTGCTAGCAACAAGTGATAGACAAGAGGAAATGGCCTCAAGCTACACCAAGGGAGGTTTAGATTGGATATTAGGACAAATTTCTTCACAGAAAGAGTTGTTAAGCATTGGAATGTGTCACCCAGGGCAGTGGTTGAGTCACCATCCCCAGAGGTATTTAAAAGACGGGTAGACATGTTTCTTAGGGACATGGTTAGTGGTGGTTTTGGCAGTGTTAGGTTGATGGTTGGACTTGATGATCTTAAATGTCCCTTCCAACCTAGACAATTCTATGATTCTACGAAGTTATAATCAAATCACAGAACAGTTTGGATTGGAAAGGACCTTTAAAGGCCATCTAGTCCAAACCCCCTGCAATAAGCAGGGACGTCTTCAACTAGACCAGGTTGCTCAGAGCCCCGTCCAACCTGACCTTGAATGTTTCCAGGGATGGGGCATCTACAACCTCTCTGGCCAACCTCTTCCCGTGTCTCACCGCTGGTGAAACCTATGCATGAAGACAGTAAGACTCTCATCAATATTCTTTTAAAAGTATTGCTTTCACTTTTAAAAGTGATATATTTGATTTCAGTTTTGAATAAATCCAGCTTTACTATCCACCTACTGGTTCTTGGTATGCCTTTCTCTGTGCAATTCAGGACCTTGTCAATAACTGTATTTTGTCTCTGTGAAGACACTGAGTTACTATAATCCCGTCACCTTCCAGTCTTGTTTCCACTGGTAAACCAATAGGGTGCTCTGAATTCTTCTACAACACTTACTACAAACCTTTTGTGCTTTTGTAGCATTTTATTTATCCCTTTCAATATTTCTAATATTTTAATGTCTTTTCACAAATATGACAAGAGGAGTGCAGACAGGGTTTCAGTACTCTGGTGGCATATCCAGACATTTCTTGCATCTTGTGTACTACTCTACTGTTCAGACAGCCAAGAATCATGCTAATTCTCCCCTTTTGCACAGTTCTTATATGCTGTAGCGTATGTTTTGTTATGGCCTGACATGTTATTATGGCCCTTCTTTACAAGTTATTGTAAAGAGGTTGTTGAGGCCCCATCCCTGGAGGTGTTCAAGGCCAGGCTGGACGTGGCCTTGGGCAACCTGGTCTAGTGGGAGGTGTCCCTCCCTATGGCAGGGGGGTTGGAACTCGATGATCTTCAAGGTCCTTTCCAACCTAAACCATTCTATGATTCTATGATTCTATAGTTTCTCAGTCTGCGAGTATGGTCTATATTTCTTGTTAACAGATGTAGGATCCAGAATTTGATTATTAAATTCTTTTTGTTTGAACTGGCTTGGTGCTCCAAGGCTCATATCTCCTCATCATTTATCATTCATTCAGTCTTTTCATCTGCACATTTTACTGGCAGTGATTTTATGTTTACTTCTGTTTCATTGATTAAACATTGAACAATGTTGGAAGTTACCATGCCTATGGGGTGTCAGCAGAAATTCACATTAGAAAATGTATTTCAGCTATCATCAGCTTCCTGAGATGGCATTTGGTTTATATTCCTTTTAATGTTTAGATTACTGATTTCAAATACTGCTAATCTTTATTCCAAATAATATACAGTACTTTGTCACAAATACCTTACAGGAAGCTGTTTCATCACTGCAGTTATCATTACCAAATATATTTATAATTTGAAAGAAAGGAATCAAGTTTGTTTACCAAGACCTATTTTCTGCAAAGCTATGATGATTGATTGGCACTAGCTATAATTTAATCCTTTAATTCTTTACTAATTAAATCTCCTAGCACTTTTTTCATTATTTTGGCTGGGACTCAAACCAGGCTACGTGGCCTGCTAACTATGTTGTCCTGTTAACTTTTCTTCAACACTGAGAAACAATACTACTTTTTCAAAGCCTGGATTTTTTTTTTCCTTCAGGATTAAAAACTGGAAAAAAGAATAACAATAATTGTCTCAACCAACTCCTACATCACTTTGTTATGTAAATTGTCCAGATCATACAATTTTAAATGTTTATCTTGACTGTACATGGTATAGCATTTTCCTTGCTGTCTACTTACTTACTTACTAGTGGCCTTCAGTCTATTCCAGTAATTCTCATGTGATAGAATAATTATAATGGTGCATTGCAAAACACAACCCAGACCAGAAGACTTTACTGAACCTTATGTTAACTATTCTCAGTAATAAATTTAGTGCGGTTATTAAGAGTATTTTTATTATTCCTATTATGATTTTATGAAACATATCTGTACATATATTTTTTTACAGATTTATACATATATATGTGTACGAGAAAATGTTATGAGCCATTCCCCAAATAGCAGAATTTTTCTGTTGTTTTTATTTTTTTAGATTTTCTCCAACTACTTTATTTCAGACAGTAATTTCCATAATACATTTAGAATATGTTCTCTTTTTATTTATTATAATTGCACTTAGCTTGTGATTACTGGTTGCTGGACAACATATAGTTTAATTTATTTTTAATATAAGATATTAAGCAAACTTAGCTCAATCATCAGGTTTGATACCATGTGTGTTAAAAAACTTATCAGCTATATATACTTTAGAAATATCAGTATCTGAGCAGGACCTCCAAGATATATCTATCAAACCAAAATTCCCAATAAAATCCTAAATCTTCCTTGTAAGCATTGCAGATGAATCCTTAAAGACTATTTCATTCTGCAAGATGTAACTGACTGGCTAGTAAGAAACCCACTACTAATGGACTTTGTAGTTGGCATGTTGACCAGAAACTTGTGGCATTCACAGTTCCTGGCTCTGCCAAGCTGTTTGCCAAAGTGTTGGTTGGCTAAATTGGCATATCTTTCTGTTTGAGATTTTATTCTGAGATGACTTCACATACATTTTTTCCAAAAAATACTACAATTCCACAGTATATTTGCATTTGACATGCCAGTAAATTCCAACAAAAAGTATCTAATGTTTTTTAATTCAGCAGTTCTAGTTATGACTAGTATTATCAAAGCTCTTTTCAATTGTGAGAACCTCTAGTTCATTCTAGCTCTTACTCAGAATTACTTAGAATCTTATCTTAGTACTTATCTTTAGTACTTAAATATTAATGCCATGTGCACATGAAATTTTTAAAATTCATCTGCTACTTTCAAGTAGATCATGTGGAGTTTCCTCTCTCTCAGATCACCTGTAAGGTCCCTGCTGCCCTTTCTAAGCTTCAGTTCTGCTTTACTGTGAGACAGTGAAAAGTGTGTGAATGCTTAGCAAAGGTATTAGAAAGCCCTATTCAGGCTCCAGTATGGAAATAGTTCTTGACCTATTGTGAAAATGTGACCTAAAAAGAATGAACCTGAACCTGAATTGGTTGGTCAAAGGGGCAACGAGTTTTTATTCATTGAACTCAGCGCTATAAAATAAAATGTAGCCCTTCTGAAGCTTTTTTTTTCCCCAGAAAGCTGATATTTTAAGCAGTTGCTGTGATGCACTTATACTTTAGTTTTGAATGTAAGGGATTTTTAAACATCCATAAAATCCTAATCAATCCTACAGATGCCAGAACTTCACCCAGCTAAACAGATTCGAAACTGATATGCTTGCTAGTCTGGGTATCTTAAATAACGCACAAATTTTATATATTTCTTTTTAGTGAATGTTTAGAAAGAACATTTGAATCCCTTGGGCTTTTTCTCATGCAGTGAAAATGACTTGAGAGCTGATATAATGAAAACACAGTCTCTAATAAAGACAAGATCTGCCCTCTTTTCCTTAGTACTTCCAAACACAGAATGATAGAATCATTTAGGTTGGAAAAGACCTTTAAGATCATTGAGTCCAATCATTATCCTAACACTGACAAAACCACCACTAAGCACCTAAGCACATCTACCTGTTTTTTTAAATATCTCCAGGGATGGTGATTCAACTACTTCCCTGGGCAGCCTGTTCCAATGCCTGACAACCCTTTCTGTGAGGAATTTTTTCCTAATATCCATCCTAAACTTGCTCTGGCATATCTGTTTTCAGTCCTTTTGTTTTTTGTTTTTTTTTTTTTTTAATCTTCAGAAACACAAAAATAGCA
>VUYV01000079.1:597042-607235 GCA_008711295.1 Anarhynchus alexandrinus | reverse complement strand
GTATTAGAGTTAATTTTAATACGAAGCAGGGACAGGTCATGAATATGTATAGGCGTATTCGGAAATCTTATGTTTATGTGATTAAGTACTATATATATTTGAGAAAGCCGCTGCATTGGGCACACACGATTGTGGTGGGGCGACCCCCCGTGCTGCCCAGCGCTGAATAAACATACCTACTTTACAACCATCTCGGTTGTGGAGTCTACTTTCCGCGCGTCAGGAGACACCAAACTGTATATGCTGTCGGCACAGCATCAGGAGTGTGTACTGAATGGCTAAAAGCATGGAGCTTTTTTTTTTTTNAGCACAGCAGCTTTCCTCAGTCTCTGGGAGACACCAAACTGTATATGCTGTCAGCACAGCATCAGGAGTGTTTGTAAGAAGGACAGCTGACAGTAGGGGAAGGCATTGCAAGCTTCTTCCTATGGCAGCTAAGGTGGTCTCTGCTATTTTTATCTTGTCGTACAGAGACATGGTGTATATTGCAGAGATCAGACATTCTAGTACTGGTACCCATGGTATGAGTCCTGGGTCTCAAGTAGTGTTGGCCTCGCCAGGTGTAAGATTCAGAAAGCATGCTATCTGCAAACAGTACAAGTGGCATAAGTGTGAGATTGTAGGGCTTATTCCTTTACACACACTGGTACTGGATCTGCTTCCATCCCTGGTTTGTCTTTCAACAGAAAAATATAAAATAGAATTCTTTGCTTTGTTTTTCTGGCTTTATTGATTTAGGAGGCACTTCTGGATAGAAAGCATGTCATTCTGCAAATGCTGTGTTGCCCTGCATAAATGTTTAATATTATTATTTATTATAATTACTAGACCATCAGGCATATGAAAGAGTAATGGGAATATAAAGGCAGCCAATATTAGAAAAAAGGCACATATTCAGAAAATAAAGAGTAATGAAAAACCTGAACTTCCAAAATTATTCCCTTGAAATCTTGGCATCAGTGCTTGATGCCTTTCTGGGAAATGTGGTAGTGCCAAAGGAGCTACATGTCTCAAAATAGGAATAATTGGAATAAGCTATATGTACTACATAAAAGATGATATCAGGTTATTTGAACTAATAATAGGTTTTGTTCATAAAATCTATTCATTTCTTTGCACGATTTAAACAACTTAAAACTCACGGGAAAAAAAGAAAATATAATTGAAGTGAAAATAAAAACAGCATTAAAGATTACTGACACAGTACTAGGGATAAAATAGAAAAATAGCTAAAATTAAGTGCTAAATCTGTGCTTTTTCAGATTTCATTAGTTCAGTTAATTAGGGGGGAAAACTGACTAGTTTTAACCTAGGTAGAATACTGAATGGCTAAAGGAACGGAGCTTTTGGGGTTTTTTCCATGCTTATCATAGCAAATATCTTGGGAATGTTTCTAAAAATGCTTAAACATTTGTGTGACTATGCAGCTAAACACTGTGATGTAAAAGGAGAAATGTAAGGCAAAAAGTATGTCTTTAAAATTCTAAAGGTTCTGAACAAAACACTGTGAAGTAAAGATACAAAGAATGACAAAGACCATCACCCTCCATCGCGCCTTGTAGAAATGTGGAGGAGAAGGCAAGACGCCATGGGAAACAAAACAAAACAAAACCAACCAAACAAAAAAATCACAACGGCCTTACAAAGCCAGAGTTATGGTCCATCTATCTCAACATTCCACAGTGATTAGTAATGTATTCAAATAGACAAGGTCAAGAGTAAGAGTGAAATGCTACTTTCCTCTCCCAATTTCCATCAATTTACGTTTCAGGGACTTCCTGAGGCAGAGCATGTTTTATATTAACAGTCCTGAGCAAAGTTTTAGGTTTTTTTAATTTATACAGTTGTTTTTTGAGCTCACATACATGTTGAGTATACACAACATTCTCGTCAGTTATCTTTAATTATATTCTGATTGGGCAAAAAAAAAAATGCAGATATTACAAAAGGCAATGGTATGTTTCTTATACACAATCACATAAAGATTAAATACAACTATGTATGCTTGGTATACCATCAACATGTTGTTCTTATTTTTGCAATCTCAAGCCCATTTCCTAGTTAAGAATGTGTAGAACTTGCAAGCAGAGCACAGTTATAATGGACATACAGCCCAGTTATCCTATTACAGATCTGTTCTGCTTACTAGCAAGGTTTGATATTAGACAGATGGGTAGCTGGAAAAGTGGACCTCAGGGTTCAAATGGTTGTGATTAGTGATATGAAGTCTAACTGGTAACTTTTAGCTGCTCACTAGTGGTGTTCCTCAGGGGTTGACAATGGAACCAAGAAGGTTTAATATTTTAATAATGGCCTGGATAATGAAAACAAATGCACTATTATCATGTTCATAGATGACACTGCTTTGGTGAAGGAGGCCAAACTGGAAAGCACAGCTGTAGTATCTTGACAGAATGGAGAAATGGGCGGACAGGAGCTTTATGAACAGTAAAGGCAAATGGAAAGTCCTGCACCTGGGACGGGATAACCCCACACAAAGGTTGGGGGGCAGCTGGACAGAAAACAGCTCTGCAGAACAGGACCTGGAAGTTCTAAGAGACTAGAGGTTGAACACGAGGCAGCAGCTCACCCTTCTAGCAAAGGCAGTCAACCAACTCCTCTGCAGTATTAGCAAGAAAGTAGCCAGCAGGTCTGTGGCAATGATCCTTCTTCCTGCTCCCTGCTGGGGTAGTGGAAAGTGCTCTGACTCTGAGGCCTTGCCCTGCTGCCCTGGGCAGCCCCTATGGATCCCAGCTCCTTGGCCCAGCTCCCAGCTCCCCTGTGTGACACCCTGACAAACCTGATCAAAATACAGCCAAAATAATAAGCACAATTCTTTCTGCTCTTCTTGTTGCTCATAAATGTAATTGCGATAACTAAAGAGCATCCCATTTACATCAGCTGGAGCTCAGAATTTCAGCTCTCTGTTTTGGCTGAGTTAATGATCCACTTGCTTTTATCCTCCTTTCTCAACTTTTCCCTTCGTAGTTTTTGCTCTGTATTGTTTACAAGTCCAAACTAAATTGATTAAGCAAGTGTTAAATGGTTCACTGTAATACATTACATTGAAAATCCACAATGCATTAATGTCTAGATGCAAAGCTTATTTGTAAAAATAAGTTCTATGTTTATGCTAATTAAAGCCTTGTATCTAATTTCCTGTTCTGAAAAATTACTCCCAAAATGTTAAAATGTGAACAAGCTGCCCAACTGAGGCATACACAAGAATCAGCTGCCAAACACAATGAATTATTCAATAAAAAGTCCAGACTGGACAAAAAGTTACTCTATTGCCTAAAATTTAATTTGATTACATTAAAAATACTTTAATACTTCTTTTATCTTCAAGTTGTTTTGCCAGCATTACTTGATTAAGTCTATGAGATGCATAAGTTTTGCTACAACTCCTTTATACAGAAAGTGAAACTGAGACAGATTCACTTAAATGGGCAAGTGCCCAAAGACAGTGGCAAAATCAGATTAGAACTCAGAATTCCTGAGTCATCACAATATTTGTCAAACTTGCAAATTAAATTTGCTGAGTGTCAGTCAAGTGCAATGCCCTCAAGTCACCCCTGGTGATGATTTCCATGTTGAGAAAAAATGGGATGTATGGCTATAGTAAATTTGTTCAGAATTCAGCTGTTTTAATAGTGTTGTTCACATTAGTCATGAAGATAAGGATCTGAAACTCAAAACATTATTTAAAGTTTATCAAATGATTTATGATAAGCTCTAGTGATGTGAGTCAAGCATTTGGAGAGCTCCAGCTCTGGGGCCCCCAACATAAGAACCTGGGCAACCTGGTCTAGTGGGAGGTGTCCCTGCCCATGGCAGGGGGGTTGGAACTAGATGATCTTTAAAGTCCCCTCCAACCCAATCCGTTCTATGATTCTATGAAATGCGAACCAGACAATTATTGAGCTAGACTGTAATGTTATGATCGCCATTTCGTAATTGAAACATCAAATATATGATGTGAATAAAGGTCTAACACAACTGTCACTGAAATCAAAGTATTGCATCTATTTCATGGATTCTGTTGCCATTGTTGATCTTTGTTGGCACTCTACCTTGCCATTGTTGAACTATCGAGATTCAAGGCCATTAAAATGTTCACTCAAAAAAGAAAGGTGGTATAAGCATAAATATTTTTGAAGGATACATTAAATCTATTTTCAGAGAACAAAAAGTCACTCCTAGGGCAAACACCACCTTTCTACCCACCCCCCTTTGGTAAAATCTGTAGGCTTTGCCACTAACAAAGTTCACAAACTCAAAACTAACTCTAAACTTGATCTTACATCATGGGAATAAGCAGAAATTTCAATTCATCCAAAAGCAACAGTCTCGAGCCTTGAATTTTCCTGTGCATGTATTATTCTCCATTTGTAAAATGCAAATACTAAATCAAAGACTGTCAAACTTTCTCTAACTTAGGACTTTTTGATTATTATTTAGAAAGCCTTAGTTTTATAGAACTAAGTCCAACTGCAAATATTTTCCAAATAGTTCCAGGGATAGATCCCTTTCTAAAGTCAACAACAGTTGTGAGGTATACTGTGAAAATTTCAAAACGATATTCAGCAAATAAATAGTGAAAAGCAAAGGACAGCATTTTGTAGAAATAAAAAAAATCCATAGTTTAAATTTCACTTTAACTTTTACTTTATATGCTTTAAATTATTTTTTTAAATTACTTTGTAAATAATTTTCAGATATTTTCACTTAGCAGCTTATATTTGATTTTCTATAGATAACACTGTAACTGATATTTTGACTAATAAATCTTTTTACTTTTCTTTTTAATTGCTGATTTCTTACATTAAGTCATTAATTTTTTTTTCTTTCAACAGAACTGTACTAGTTTCATCAAAGCTTTCATTAGGTAGTTCCTGGTCAATATAAACGAAGTCAAGAATCTTTATCCATCTGAAAGGAGCTTCAGTGTGTCCCTACTTGTATCACTGAACACAGCTGGAGCTATTTATTGAGATGAGGTATTGAGAGTTGCACAAATATCTCTAACTACAGACAAGTTTTTGAACTTGGGTTTTCCAGATCTCAGGTACTAGCAACTTCTCTATTAGCTATCCTGTCAAGGCTTTTTTTTTAACTAAATGGAACATCTGTTGTGATGGCAAATGAAATTGTTTTTATTTGTTTATTTAGTCAGCTGTAGCATTTCATTAATCTTAATGTCTTTACAAGTAATCTACAGAAGACATGCAGAACATTTTTGTTAAAAAAAAGAAAAGGAAATAGAAACCAATATTTATTTTTCTAATTAAAGTTTCAATTTAGAGAAAAGATCACTATTCAGTCAAAACTTGTATTTATGTGAAAAATGCTGACTGCTTTTAAACCATATCAAAATCTTGAGTTCTTTTGAGAATACAGCCAATTACATAGGTGAAAAGTTAAATAGTGTGAAAATATGGAGGCAGAAGTAGTGGGTTTACTGTCACAAATAATTTAGCATTATCTCTGACCTGTTGCTCATTTAACCCTGTTCAATATAATTTATGAATGTTAGATAACAAAATCATCATATGTCATCAAAGTATCTAACACAGATCCCTCTGGGATTCCTTCCTCCACTAAGGAAACTGATAATTTATTTATTCCCACACTTCATTTCTGAATGAGTTACCAGTGCACAAGAGGAGCTTCCTGCTTATCTCACAGCACTTTTTTGTTTCTGTAAAAGCTTTTGGCGAGCAGCTTTGCTGAATATCTGTTAGGCACCCAAGTAAAATGCTGTCTTTGTAGCTGTCTCTGTAATCGAAAGAATTGCTGAGACTTGCCCATTATATAATATTTATCCATTGATTCACTCGTTCTGTTTTTTATCATACTTATTTAAATTTACCTGTCACATATAAAAGATTAACTCATCGATCTACAGGTCCCTGGATCCTCCTTGAAGCCTGTTTAAAAAATAATGTGAAGTAAAAGCATTAGATAGTAGGCTAAGCATTAACAGGCTTACCATCCCTGGTAAACCCATGGTAAAGCGTTGTGGTTGAGTGGCAGTTGTCTGTCAGGGGGGAAGTCTTGACCTTTGTTGCTCCCTGGAGTGGGATAATTCTTAAGTTGTTGTCTACCAAGTTCCCCTTTTTTTCCTTTTATGCTTTTATAACTTGTCATGTCAATGTTTTTCCTCTTAAAAACTTGAGCTGCTAGCTGCCCTGGCTGCAGCTTTTAACTCCAACCACAGTCTTATCCTCCTTATCTCCCATGGCCCTAATCTATATACCTAACAGATGAAGCTTACCACTTTCT
The DNA here is from genome assembly GCA_008711295.1 of Anarhynchus alexandrinus. Taxonomy (NCBI): domain Eukaryota; kingdom Metazoa; phylum Chordata; class Aves; order Charadriiformes; family Charadriidae; genus Anarhynchus; species Anarhynchus alexandrinus. Next base: position 600,950 of record VUYV01000079.1, on the reverse strand, counting down.
CAGAAGTCAGAACCAAAATTAGGCAGTGATGCTTATCAGAAGTAGGCCTTGGATTACAGGCAGCTGAGGAGGCAGCTAAGAGAAGAGTCACACAAGGGAAGGAACGACAGCGCATACAGCAGAGGAACAGGCAGCTGTGGAGTGGAACGGGGACATTGAAGCAGGGAGGTCACATCTGGTATTGCTACTTACATCTCCTTTTTTGACGTTCTAACATGAATCTCTTTTTCTTCCTTTGTCTCATATTGGGAATCTCTAGTCTCCAAACCTTTTCATTGCAGACAGCCAGAAAAGCTACTTCTCCTCATTTTGACAACCCTCTTCAGAATACTAACTGCTTGGTCAAAGTGTTATTTGAAATTGAACACCTCTCCAGAACTCCCATTGTAATGGATGGGGGTTGTCAGAGTCTTCATCAGTAAAGCTGGATGTATACACACACCTGTAAAACAGACTTGCCCAGAAACAGCTTCATAATATCAGACAGAATCTGTGCACTGGATGGAAATGGATGCACAAATCACCACACCCTGTCTCTAAACAAGGGGGAACAAAAAAACAAGTGGAAAAGAGATGTCAACTCAATCTTGAGAGGAAAATATTAAAATAAGCAGAAGTTTGTTATTAGTAGGAAAGTCCCACCAGCTCTACATTTAATTCAGCTGTTACAATTGATAGCAGTAAATAGCTTGTTCAGTACATGTAATCTCTTGTGTGATGTAAATAATAAAAATTTACTAGAAAAGGTGTACTTTAAAAATAAACAGATATGAAAAAGCTATGCTAACTGGAACTTTTAATTATGATATTTTATTGGTACAAATGTGATCTTTGAGTACTAATTCTAAAGAAGAAAATGTTTTCTCAGAATCCCAAATACAGGAATATTTGCTCTGGGGCTTTACTGCTTCACTCCTGATGAGACACCTGGTGATCTCATCCTTAGGTATTCATACAATATTTGGGTAACCTGAAGTTATGTATCTGAGCAAACAGCTCTGATATCAAGACATAGAGAAATAGGTGCAACAATAGCTCAATATTTTTAAGACTATGACCTTGATCTTCATACTCCACATGCATAGCGGGAAGGCAAAATTTGAAATTTCAGAGCAAGAAGAAAAACAATATGCCTTTTAAGTTCAAGGGAAAAGGACTTCTAGTATGTTTTTCTGCACTCAAGCAATGTATCAGATGTATGTGATCGATTCCCTGTAACAGCAGAAACAGTGTACTAAAATCCAGAACCTTTCCTAGCCAATCAACAAGAGGTCCTGAAATAAAATAATCTGTCTAAAGTGCTTAAAATGAAAATGTCATACTTATATTCCTAGTATTACACTAAAGCAAACACACTTCTCCATTGCTACAAAAATAAATATATTTCTAGAAGATGAGAAAAGAATTAAATGTTCTGAATGTGCCTTGGTGAGTATCCAAAGGACATGTAATGCATGACTTAGAGTCTTATAAAAAAGGAGATAGTCAAAAGTTTTTTCTTTTCTTCCTGAAGTTTAAGTGATCCATATTTGGGACATCCAATGTACTTAAAGAACATACAGGGAGAGACTAAGACATGACTGAATTTCAGCCGTCTTGTGGGTGAAGTAACATTGCTGCTTGATAGAGCATTAGCATCACCACACATAAGAAAGGAATACTCTTATTTATCTGAAATTACAGAGGGGGCTTAGCTTGTTAAGAAAGTCATACTCATAATGTAGATCGAAAGTAATGAGTAACACCTCTACTTAAAAGGCAATGGTAATGTACATTGCCTCTATCCCTCTTCGAGCCTCAGTATCGTACCTCCTGTCAAAGATGGCTCCATGATGTACAATACTAATTCAGTTCAAACATTGAGGAAAGTTTCCATCAAATTATCTACAACTTGCAAAGACATATGATTATTTTTAAGAAAATAATAGATTAAGTAAAAGTACGATTTTGACTACTGTTAAGGTCAACTGTCATCATCAAAAGATGCATGGCCAGCAGGTCAAAGGAGGTGATTCTGCCCCTCTGCTCCACTCTCGTGAGACCCCACCTGGAGTACTGCATCCAGCTCTGGAGTCCCCAACATAAGAAGGACATGGACCTGCTGGAGCGTGTCCAGAGGAGGGCCACGAGGATGATCCGAGGGCTGGAGCACCTCTCCTATGAGGAGAGGCTGAAGGAGTTGGGGCTGTTCAGCCTGGAGAAGACAAGGCTCCGGGGACACCTTTTTGCATCCTTCCATTACCTAAATGGGGTCTACAGGAGAGCTGGGGAAGGACTTTTTACTAGGACATGTAGTGATAGGACGAGGGGGAATGGCTTTAAACTGGAAGAGGACAGGTTTAGATTAAACATTAGGAAGAAGTTTTTCACTTTGAGGGTGGTAAGGCACTGGCACAGGTTGCCCAGAGAGGTTGTTGAGTCCCCATCCCTGGAGGTGTTCAAGGCCAGGCTGGACGTGGCCTTGGGCAACCTGGTCTAGTGGGAGGTGTCCCTGCCTATGGCAGGGGGGTTGGAACTCGATGATCTTTAAGGTCCTTTCCAACCTAAATCTTTCTTTGATTCTATGATCAATGAATTCTGATCAAATAAGCAGACAACTCTATAAAATAATATTTTTTAGGATCAGATACACAGTCACTGGTGAAGCCCTTTAAATAGGCAATTTTTCCTCTTCCCACATGGAGAAAGATCTCACCAAAACTTTGATAAGTAGTTCCATGTACAGGGATTTTTAAGATGGGACTTTCCTGACAAAGCAAGACAGGGTGGTTAGGATTTATGTTCATATTTTTGTACTACAGAAACTATCTTTAACATAATTTATGCTAATAATTTATATTATTTATGCAATATTTAGCACATGAATGTCTCAAAATAATAATTTTCATTATATAAATGTTCATATATAAATCTGGAAATACTTTTTTAATAATGCTTTGGGGTTTTTTAGTTTGATTCATGAAGGAAAAAAAACAACAAATGAACTATTTTTTCAAGGGGTCTTCTCAGGTTAAAATCTATGCATGTGTCTTTAAAACAAAACAATCCTTAAAAATGTTATATCTAGCAAAGAAAGCTTGGAAGGGTACCTTATTATTAAAAAAAAAATGAAAAAAAAAGGCAGTCATTTATATGTCTCAAATTTATTTTAGATTAAAAAAATGTAATAAAAATCCATTTTAATATTTTAACACAGATACGGATGTTTTTATGGAGAATGAAGGAAAAACTGTGCTTATTTCTGTTAATGAGACAGATATGTTAAATCACAGTGCTGTAGCAAGTCTATGTATTCAGACAATGGTGGTGAATTAGCTCACTTGAAATAAAAAGCATACAAGTCCTCAAGGATGACAGAGCAATTTAATGCTGTATAGGATTAGCTTTCTGAGAGCACACTGGAGGTCCTGAGGGTCTTATAGCTCACTTATTCCAAACTTTTAATATCCTCATTTAAATTTCCTCAGACTTAATAATAGGCCCTAAAGTCAGAATTTGCTATTTAGGGAAAATATAAATACAACAATTATCAGCTCAGTGCTACCCTCGAAGACAATGAACATACATACAATCATCCTGCTGGGTCCACTAGGAATTAGCAGGAGGAATTTTTGCACATCCTTGTACTGCTCTGTAGATAGACAGATGTGTATGAAGAAACTGTCCAGATGAGTATCCTCTTCAGGTCAGGTACTGCTCCAATACAACTGCATCTTTTAGAGACTGAAACTGATTCCCGTCCAGGCAGCATTAAGCACAGTTATAGGAATGACACGTCCTCTCCTCTCCTCTCCTCTCCTCTCCTCTCCTCTCCTCTCCTCTCCTCTTCTCTCCTCTTTTCCCCCTCTCTCCTTCTCTCCCCCCCGCTCCTCTCTGCTCTTCCCCCCTCTACTTCATTTCTTTCCTCT
>VUYV01000079.1:527288-597023 GCA_008711295.1 Anarhynchus alexandrinus | reverse complement strand
CCTCCTCTCCCCTCCTCTCCTCTCCTCTCCTCTCCTCTCCTCTCCTCTCCTCTCCTCTCCTCTTCCCTCCCCTTTTCTCTGTCTTCTCTCTACCCTTCCGGGAGGGAAGAAGGAGAACTGAGCGAGTGGCTGTGTGGTCCTAGCTGATGGCTGGGTCAAACCACTACACAACCTAACATAACTTCCATAGTCTTTATGGTAAAGACTGCAATTTTTGCATTGCTTAGTTTAGGAAATGAGATGTTCTGATAATTCATCTGACTGAGCTTAGGCATTTAGTATCACACATGATGCACTAGAGTATCCCTCCTAGCTTCCACTTGCTGCTTGTGACAGGCATTGGTCTCCTATAGTCCCATGTCATATCTGCCAGCCCCATGTAACATCTGCCAGTCCCATACAATGTTTCACATGCTGCATGACATCTCATACTGCATAAAATATCTACAGGTAAGATATAAAATCCACTTCAGGCTTCTATTTTATGATAAGTCAAAATGCTCTTAAGTCTATATGGACTTTATTCACTGTCTTTCCATGGGCTATTATCTGAGTTCAGATACTTAGAGACAACTATATGTAGATTAAAATGTCTTCATATCTGTTGTGGTTTAGGCCGAATTGGCTACTGGGGACGTGGGGGACCCCAAATGGGACCAACAGATGCTCCCCTCTACCCCTTTTCAAAGAGAGAGGCAGAGGAGGGAAAAAGAAACTTACAAGTCTGAAATTCAACCTCAGTCTCTAACAGTGCCTAGCTGTAAACTTTATTTATCAAAGTCAATGTCTTTTGTTAGCCTTCTGAATTTTTCAGATGAAAAATGTGACCCCCAAAACTTTACAATATTAACAAATTGTTCCATAAATGTGGTGGTTTTTTTTGTGGTGTCAAAAATAATGTGTACTTCAACATTTATCTGTATATTAACACTACTCAAACACCTTTCTCAAATTAATATTGAGTGATTGCTCAATATAATAATGTCCCTTGATGCACAAGAAAGGTAACTAATACAAAAGCCTAGAAGAGAGAATTTGTATCCACTGAGGAACTAGTTACCTGGGAATATCTGACCTACTCAAAAACTCCAGAACAGCCACCTTTCCTAAGATTATTAGGAAGAAAAGAGAATAATATTGTTAATGAGTAATTAAGTTTAAAAATGAGCTTTAAAAGTTTCAGAACTACTCAAAGTCTAAATGAAAGCATTTTTGAGACCTTAAGGACTTTTATCTATAAACTATGATTCTTTTGACTTTATTTGAAACAGAATTTTCAATCCTATTACATCTTGATGGAAATGAAAACATATCTCAGAAAACAGACTTATTAAGGAAGGAGTTACGTTCAGTATCACACAAATCTGCAAAAGATGTGGTAGAGAACAAAGCTTTAGTTTGATGATAATTGGTACTGGATATACGCACAAGAGATTATTAATTTGTGGAAAATTGGCTATAAACAGCATGGGTACACAACAGTGTCACAAGTAAGAACCAATGGACTGGCAAGAAGGTAGAGGGTTTCATTTCGTGAGTGTGCCCTACAGACATGCTGCCTTGCATCTCGCATTGATTGCATTGTATTCAGCTGCTCTTGCTTGTCTGGTGGGATTTGGTATGAAGACATTTTATATCACCATTTGGAGAGTGTTCTTTGGCTGCTCTGATTCTCAGATCAACCCCTACATGGGACTAGTCCACAGCTGCATTGCAGCACAGTAATTGCAATATAACGTTTTTATCTTCTGCCTTGGGCAACCATGTCAGCAGCAGTAGCAACAAGCAGCATCTACCAGTGGCACTGCTGTAAGAAGAATTTCTGCACTGTGCCTGAACCTATCTGTTCAAAGCCAGGGGCACAGATGCAGATTACTTTTCTTTAGCCCAAACTGGCTGGCCTGTACCTGTTAAAAAGAAGAAGAAGAAAACAAAAAAGTGAAAATGAAACTGAACTACTACACTTTTTCTCCAGTGTCTGGTTTATTAGAATAATGATGCCTTATGGCAAAAGGTCGCTATGCAAAATACAGGGAAACTGTAAGCAGAAGAAAAACTGAAGGATAAGAAAAATTATGTCCTGTGAATGAGAAAATGGAAAATGAGCAGTACAACAATAACAGTGGCTGTCAAGAAGATGACTTAAATGGTGCATTTGGAAGCTTGCAACCCTCAACTTTCATTGCTTTGTTGATAGTCAGTTCAAGGAATGCAAAATTGTTTGGAAAGTAACATCTCCTGTTTCCGATCCATGTTACCTTTCAGTAGTCATATGTGATATCATAAGGGGCTTTACCCAAGTGAATCTCCCAGCTGTGTTGACAATACTGGTGACACACACATCTACATATCCAGATTCCCCAACAGCCATGCTTCAGCAACTAAAAGAGATGGTACTCCACCATTTCATAGGACATTTTTTGTCTCTGTGGATAGTTACCACCACTGTCAGATGGCAAAATACATGGCAGCCTAGTTCACATCTCCTTCCTAGTGCATGACAGGCAAACAGATCTGTATATTTGTGGTGCCGGGCCAGTCAAGATTAATGGAGCCATTGTGCCATTGTTACTTGGCAGAACACTTGTATTCTTATTACCATGGCCCATAAAGTTAACAAATGCAACCTCATCTATCACCAGAACATCTTTAGTTACCACCTAAGGAGATGCCAGATGGTCAGGGAATAAGTTTTTCATGGAGGAATGGACTTAAATCACTCTTCTTTACTTGGAGTCTAATTGTAGTTTAGTATTTGCAGAAACAAAATGGGCACATAAAAAAGAATGGGAGCAGAAGTCCAAATAAAGCCATGGCTACTACCTGTGCCAGCTGAGGCTAGTTCACTCATCTGTGTGAACCAGAAGTGCAAAATCACAAGGGATATCCTAGCTGAATATTTCATGTCATTTTTTGACAGCTGTTGCCTGCACTGGGAAATTTCATAGATAGCAGATGCAAGTCATTAAAAAATGTCCCTATCATTTTTTTTCTCCATTTCCTTCTTTCCCCTGATGTCACTGAAATCTCACAGTGCAGCCTCTGGCAGTCATTGGCCTGAAGCTTCTGCCTGTAGCTGGGAATCCAGATTCAGCTGTGTTTAAAATCCCAGCCCTTCAGCCTTTGGGATCCAAAAACTCCATTTGGCAGCTCTGGAGTTTGTTTTTCCAGCTCTGGTCTTTGTGTCATTGATACTGCCTTACTCTGAAGGGCCAAAAAATATGATTACACTTCTATAGTGAGCAACGAACCATATAAGGCTCTATTAAAAACAAAATGTACAGTGCAAAATGGATATCAAAACAGATCAAATTCATTTGGAGCCATTTATGGTTTAAAATCTAGAGGATGGAGAGATGCTGCTTAGCTATCAGTTACTGGTTTGGGTTTGGTAATAGCAGGTGCCCCAACTGACATCAGCCAAGGGCATGAGTCATTCAGGTTTCCGTTTTCCTAACAGGAGAGGCAATTTGGGAGCTGCCAGGCATGCAGCGACCTCTCTTATAGTAGCAGTGACATGAGAGCTGCAAAAGGGTGGTGTGGCAAAGGTACTGACTGAAGCAGCAATGGAACTGAGTCAACGTTATCTAGTAGATTCATTTATGGAAAAATTATTAATAACTGTTAAAGTCAACAACAGCCTTATAAGCTCAACAGAGAGGGGAGATATTGCCTGGCTATGAAAAAAAAGTTATTCTGATGTGTTCTAATGACTGCCGACCCTATGTAAACCCATGTGTATTGGAACTGCCAAGATCCTTCTTATATCTGAAGCCACCTCCTCTCACCCTTTTCCCTATTTTTGACTGTGATATGCTTGCCATCTTCTCAGCTGAGCTGAGCACCATATCATTGGCTGTCTGGCTTCATATATATATATACACACACTTAATAAACAAGAACATAAAAGTGGTCACTGTTTTCTCCCCATGAAGACAGAGAATTAACCTTTCCTTATCATTATAAAATGTCTCCAGCTTTTCTGGAGATGTTAAAGGCATGTGTTCTGTTGGTGGAAGCAGAAACAAAATGTAGGAAAAGTGTGGAAGAAAGAGGAACAGTAGGGAAGGGCAGCTTGGTAGAAGTACGTTGGGATAGCGTCTAGTTGAAAGTGTTAATATATCTAGGACCCTGAATCCCTTTTCAGCTATTCTGAACTAATAGCTTTTGGAAAAACTAAATCAGTGTTTGCAATCATTTTGTGGTGATATTTTTTATTTGATAATAGGGGCCCCAAGACTGTAAGGAGAAGCACACGCTGCATTACCACTGAGAGACTGGAGAAGCAGCACCAGGAACAGCCACAGCTGTGGCAAGTACGTGGTGAATCTGCAAAACTTAGTGGTGCAGCAATTAGATCCTCAGGTAGCTAGAGTCTGGTGAAGCTTTGCAGGTGAAAATATTATCTGCTGAAAAATGAAAGTTTGAGTTAATGCAAATTGTTTGTAGATTTGGATTGAAATTCTTTATGATTCTTGTTGGAAAAATCTCAGATTATTGCTTAAACATTTTTCTATGCAGAACCTTTCTTCTTCTTGAACAATTATTTTTTCTTTGGTTCATTGTCATTTTTCACCCTAGACAATGATCAGGGACTACTCTGCCAAGAGAAAACAAAAAGACTGAATATTGGATACATTTTTTAAAATCTATTTTTAATGGTTGTGTCAAAACTGAAATGTTTGTGGAAGAGTGTCTGTTGACAATCTATAAAATTTGAGCTTTTATTTTTTAGCTATTTTGAGTGAAGCCTCATTAAAAAGCTGATCCTTTGGGCAAAATTTCTTCTGAAAAAAAGTGTTTTAAATGGTTTCTCTTGTCTCATTTCAGTATGAAGCAGTAATGGAAAGAAAATAAAAAGGGAATTAGAATCCTCCAAAGTTAAATTGTTCTCCGTACAGCTTTAGTAAAGCAAAAATATAAACCAGAGAATCATTCAACTTGGTCAGTCAGGCTGCAGAGATTTTCAGGAATGTTGATTAGTTCTCAATAAGTTTATCACAGTTCTTACGTAATTACTCCCATGTTAACATTACTTAATTTCCTTGTCATAGTCACTCCCATTTCAGTAAAGCAATGACTGTTCTTAACAGTTTAAATTTTTAAGTGTGCTTCTTAAGTAAATCATTTTATGAGAAATAGGTTTCTCTGTTCTCAACTCATAAGACAGTCCACTATGACCGGTGCCTGAAGTAAATCTCAAGTCCTGAGATTGTCATTCTTGTCCATTCAAAAATTATGACAGTCATAATATCATTATTAAAAGTGTAATTAAAAATAATAAATATTTTTGTTGGCTTTTTTTTTTACTTCAGTGTTTTTGGAGATAGTATGATTTGTGTTTGGATTGTTCCTGAAACTATGAAGTTTAGACATTTAAATGTTCATATAATAGAATGGACATTTTCATGTAAATGGTAGATTCCTGGGACTGAGCTTATGTCAAACATGAAATGCATGTATCTTTCAGTAAGCTTAGAGACTGAGTACTGTTGTTATTTTTTATTTTTGCTTGTTTATTTGGATTTATTGTTTGAGGGCACCAGAGACATGATGCTCAAAGGGAACAATTAGTGAAGTGGTGGATTGTGGACCAAGATAACTAACTTCACTTCTGATACAAAAGCACAAAACCACAACTATATAATCTGAAAGTTGATTTTCTTATGAGAAAAAATATTAATTCAATAGGAAGACTTTAAGGTATTACAGCAAAAATGTGTGGTGTACAGGAATTTGGCTTGCAGGATCACTGTAACTGTGTATGGAATAGCCACTGATGATATTTTTGGACTTAAAGCTTTCAACAACTAACAATGATTTAAACTTATCTCTCCCCAGCTCTCTATTCAATCATTTTACGTTTAATTTTCTAAGCAGCTCTAACCCCCTGCAAAAAAACTCACAGCCTGGACTTTTCCAAACCCTCACTTGCCCTATTTTTTTTCTCTTATATGAGTGAATTTATATGGGCCAGAAAGAATTTTCAGCCTGGCCTAAGCATTTCCTAAGCATTTCCATCAGAGTAATTCAGCTACATTGCAGTTTGTTTCATGTACATACATTCTGAGATAGGCAAAGCATCAATAATTAGATGAAGATAAATAATAGACAACACTGAATAGATGTTAAAAAGCCAATACATTTGACTTTCTTGAATCAAGAGACTGTAAACAATACTATATGTATTTCTTGAAAAATAAATGCCTAGATTCAATATAAAGATATTGATATCCTAAGTATAAACAAAAGTAGAAAGGTAAGTTTCACATAGATCAAGTATGATCATATTTGGTTTCCTGTCATATTTAACATCTAAAGAGAATTGAAAAAAAATCTATAAATTCATTTTCCAATTTAAAACACAGCTGTAATTCATAATTAGTTATATGTAGTAATGGAAAAAAGATTAATTTGAATTGTTTTTTCAAATTATATGTAAAACACTAAAGGACAAATTTAGAAAGCACTGTCTTTCACACTAAATTTCTATATAGGCCAATTTCCAATCACAATTTAGAAAAACAGCTATCTGGATTATCATTCTTTTTGGAGAAATGATTGAAATTCCATTTTCTTATCGTTGCTTTTACCTGATTCACAATACATGTTAAGAAAAATCCAAGTATCTGCTCAGACAACAAAATACAGACATTGATCTTTATTCTAAATCAGGATTATTGTAATCCATTGTATAAAAGTCTTCTATTCTGATAGAGCATTTTAAGTGTAAACCTCCTTAGCTTGGCAACTTGTTTGGGAGCAGATGGTGAATATGACCAGGTGGTTATAATTGGGTTCTTTCAGGAAAGAAATTCACCATTTCAGTAAATGATAACTAAACAAATTATCTGCTGGCATTTCCAACTCTTTAAATAGCATTCATATACATACATGATTGAGCACAGAAGACTATAATGTCCTTGGTAATGATGTACAGTATTCTCACCATCACTGTAAAGAAATACAGCATATTTTGCTAAGATGAAATTCAAGTAAAAGGTATTTTGAATATGGTAAATAGAAAAGGTTTACTACCAACATGCTACTCATTACTCCTTGGATTCACATCCAGATATTAATTTTTGAAATAATTCTCATAGCATTCTTTTTTTAGTTAGCTTAAATCTCTATGGAGTCCAATGAAAAGTGTATGAATTCTTGTTAGCTTCAAATGTTGTTCAGAGTAGACACATACATACTCCACATATTCAAATGTACATATAATGGTTATGTTCTTGAAGATTAGATATACAAAATATTTCTAGTAAAGCTGAAAGGCTCAAATTTTTACTTTTTTTTTTAACTCAGCTTGTGTGAACTTTTTTACTGAGCAAGTATGTAGTTTTAAAAAAGCAAACAGATTTTTCTACCTGTAGCTAGTTATAATAATGAATTGAAAACAGCTGATTCATTTTCATCTGTTTTAAAGAATGGCAGAAACTTGATTTTTTAAAATTCATTTAACGAGGAAGAGTTTTAAGGAGAAACATCAAGAGTGAGATATATTTCTACCCCAGATTAATTCTTTGTTGTTTTTGTTGTTTTTTTTTTTAATCCAATAACTGCCTAATGTAAAAAGCATGAGTAGAACTGAGAGCAGAATGAAGCTTTATTCCCACCCATTATAGATATGATAATTTTTAAGCTACTGCTAGCATGTCAGCTGGAAACTGATAGAGATTTTCTGAACTCTGATTTATTGGTCATTTCTGGGATAAAAAATCTGAGTACCTGATCATTTGACATTATATTGTCTTCCATGATGTGAAGAGATCTTGGTTTATATTTCACTGACTGCTTATATATCTGAAAACTGATAAATGCTTATGGATGTTTTAATTGTCTATTTAAATGCTAGGAATGCATCCAAAGATAAGATTTACAGCTTTTTCACATCCAATTCAGAATGTGTCAGGTGTAATAGGCTTAGGCACAACATAGCTTTAATTCTTTTAAATTTCTGCTTGACCATCAATTGTGAGTCTCCCCAGTCACCTGTAAATTACATTAAATTGGATTTTTTTTGTCATTGCTGTGGTACTCTTCTGCGTATCACTATCAACAAGATCCTTCTTTCAGTTTAGAGGCTCCATAACAAAAGAATTGCAGACTGTGATTATTTAAGCACTTCATTATTCCCGATTCATGATTTATAACATCAAAGCTAAAATGGCTATTCCCATATGTAACATCAAGGGTGGCAATGTTTGTATGTTTGGGCCTAACTGACACTAACAAGTACAACTATTAAATTTGTAGTTCTTTTCATATTTTCTAAATTAAAATTTTGGATTTTAGATAAAGATTGACTTAGTGGAAAAAGCTTTTTTTCTCACTTCTTTCCAAGGAGAAAGGAAACTTCAAAGGACCTCTGAAGATTATGTTTATACCATTCTACCTGGTGGATATCCTGATTTGGAAGGCCAAGGAGTGCATTGAGCAAGCTGACGATTTTCTCAGTGCATAAAAAAAAAAAGAATTCAGATTTCCTTAAGAAATGTTTGCCAGAGTGGAAGATTTTGCAAGTTGTCTTAACGAATAATTTTATTAGATCAATACACAGCTTAGCTTTCATCAGGAAGCTCATAGGCTGTATTTTATATTGACTACAAATAGACAATAATGTAATTGCATACATTCTGCATGGTCTGTCTTGCAGTTTGGCTGCAGAACAATGCCCAAGACAAATACATTGGATCTGAGAAAGGAGTCTTCAAATTTAATGTGCTCTTAGACCACACTAGTTTAATTCAGAAACTAAAGATTATTTTATTCATCAAGTCTGCATAAGTGAGCGATTCACTTTAAACCGAATATTCATTTTCCTTATATCTCTATTTATAGAATCATCCATGTTTTTTCTCTCACAGTAAATGATATGCTGGCTGAATATGAGCCGGCAGTGTGCCCAGGTGGCCAAGAAGGCCAATGGCATCCTCTTTTATATCAGAAATAGTGTGACCAGCAGGACTAGGGAAGTGATCGTTCCCCCTGTACTCAGCACTGGTGAGGCCCCACCTCGAGTACCGTATTCGCTTTTGGGTCCCTCACTATAAGAAAGACATAGAGGTGCTGGAATGTGTCCAGAGAAGGGCAACAAAGCTGGTGAGGCATCTGGAGCACAAGTCTTATGAAGAGCAGCTGAGGGAACTGGGGTTGTTTAGCCTGGAGAAAAGGAGCCTCAGGGGAGACCTTATCTCTCCCTACAACTACCTGAAAGGAGGTTGTAGCGAGGTGGGGGTTGACCTCTTCTCACTAGTAACAAGTGATAGGACAAGAGGAAATGGCCTCAAGTTACACCAGAGGAGGTTTAGATTGGATATTAGGAAAAATTTCTTCACTGAAAGGGCTGTCAATCATAGGAACAGGCTGCCCAGGGAAGTGGTGGAGTCACCATCCCTGGAGGTATTTAAAAGACAGGTAGATGTGGTGCTTGGGGACATGGCTTAGTGGTGGACTTGGCAGTGCTGGGTTAATGGCTGGACTTGATCTTAAAAGTCCCTTCCAACCAAAATGAATCTATGATTCTATTCTATGATTTTATGACATTAAAAGATAGAATGTTCATACTCTAAAATATATATGTTATTTTTAACGCAACATGTTTCCATCCAATGGAAACAATACTTTCACCATTAATTATATAAAGTTTTGCTTCTAATTTCAGTGAAAGCGGGATGAGCTCCCATCACTATTTAATTGTGGTGTGATACTTTTTCCTGATAAAGGTAAACACAAAATTATGAAGCTTAAGAACTGAATTTCAATAGCACCATAAAAAAATGTATTTCCATCATTTGCTTCTGATTTTTTTAAAAAATATAATTTATCTGCACAGTCACAACTTGTGAGCACAATCCATCAATAAAGTAATATTACAGTTGTTCAGCTGTTAAATTATGATCCATTTTGAATAGTTTAAAAGCCTCTGGGATTCTTTATATATAGTTTCCTCTGGTATTTATATTATAATTTGTTACATGTGCCACAGAAATGAGATGTAGTGATGAATTTCTGTTTTGTCATTATTAGTTTTTTAGATTAAGCATTTTACCTTTCTGGCTGCAGCCAAATAAACATAATTTACACACAGAGCGGTCTATTATACTCATTCAGTACATAGGGTTTCAATTTTTTCAATCTAAAGGCAATCCCAGTGGCCAGCTAACAATACAGTGTAGTGATCAGAAGCTGCAGAGCAATTATTAGCACAAATATCACATTACCATGTAAGGAAAGATCAGGGCTGGACTTCACAGGAAGAACTGTTTTGATTTAGCGCGTATTTTCCTCCATGTTTTTTAGAATAACTATCTAACATTTAGGTTATTAGCATGCAATTACTGCAATTATATGCAATTATCGGCTTAATATATTCAGGACCCAGTTTATTCATTGCAAATTATTTGTATAATCCCATGACAATGACAGGTCACAACTACAGAAATACTGATGTTCTGTAACAATCAAATTCTGTAGCCTTTGACTGTCCTTTTCCATCTTTACCTTTACTGCCACCACTTCCTGTGCTAACCTCACAGGATCTGGGCAAAAGCTAGGCATTTTTCTCAAAATGTATGCAGCACATTCATCTGTACTGTACGACAAACAGCATCACCTCCTCAGTTCCTCCCTCCCCACCCAGGAAACACTCAAGTTCACTTTGTTCTGAAAGTGTATTCCCTAAATGGGGCCATATCAGAGACCAAATGAACAAATGACAAAAAGGTCAGCCTTTTTGTGTTTACAACTTAATTGTTCTTATAGCTAAATGCGTGTTAATGACTAGACAGGATAGCCAAGGTTATGCTGATTTGTACAGTTGCTGCCCAAGACTATCATGGTTTGGAGCAATTATCTAGCCATGCTGCATACTATACGAGTGAGCTCTGGAGCAATGTCTATGCCAGAAGCCCTTCAAATTGCTCGAACCATGCAATGCCTGCACCATCCCGTACTGGCCTAGGTAAACCCCCCAACCATTGACATCAAGCAACTCCATGGCAGCATGCTGCAAAAAACTGCAACTCGCAGATTCGAAGAAGGCAGAGGAGAAAAGGAGGCCATAACCAAAGAGTTTGAGACTGGAAAAGCAAATCCACTAAGCTCTTGAAGGACAGCAGCATGCTGGTATCTGTGGAGCCTGACACAGGCTACTAATGCATTGCATATCTCAAACCATTTATACCTTCTTTTTGGCATATACTTTTAGTAGGTATGCAGGTCTATTCCAAAATGTTAAGAAATGAGGTATTCCTGTTTACTGACACTGCTTGGAATCCTTTGAAATCTTAAAGATGAAATGGACTCAGAAGTTCTCTTCAGCTTACGGTCTCGACAGTGTTTAAGAAAAGTAAGAACAAACACATGACATACTCTGACCTAGCCCTTCAAGACAGCTGAAAAGCAATAGTGTTGCTGTAGCTACCATGTGTGACTACAAAAACATAATAACCAACACCTAGGCCCTACAACTTTAGGACTTCAGGCTTAACTTTGGACTACTGGCTCATATCATCATTAAAAATTACCTATTTATTTGCCACAGTCTTTCTAAAGTTTTTAAACTACCCTCCTAAAGATGAAATACAAAACAGAAATGAAAAATCTTCTATGTGTGGTCCAGTAGATCCCATCTGCCATTCACTGATACACTTCAAAAAAATGGTGAGCCCCTCATGAACCTCTAGACCAGCAAGCCTGTGGGAAGACATGCATAAGGTTAACATTCCTTGTTAAGCTTGCTCACATAGCATACTTAACTAGCACAATGTGCTCTCTCACACACAGTTTTAAGGCAAATTCAGCTTGCTTGTGTGGCCTGAAGTCAAGTATGTGGTGCTGGGCTGGAAGCTGTGTTACACAAACATCCTGAGACTTTCAGTCGAGGTCCTGAATTGAACGAGGATGTTAGTGTGAAGCTCTTGTCTGGCCCTGATCCCCAAAATGGAAACCATCTTAGTACCTGCCTCTCTGTGGGTCATTATTGCTGCTTCCCATAGCTGTCTTTCAGCATTCTCCGTCTGAATCCCATTGACTCTTCCTGCTGTCTTAATAGTGAGTGACCCAGAAATAACCTAACCAGAAATCTGCTCCTATTTCTCAGATGATGAGGGTCAAGGTTCCTGGGGGCCTGTGGGCCTCAGCACAGGCTGGGTAATTCTGTGTCTCATCTGAATGGCAGAAGTCCCAGCTGCTGCATGATTGTTGGGTAGGCAGCGACCTGCTTGGAGCCAGTAGCCACTATTGACTGAATGACTCCTCAATGTTTAGTGAATCATGAAAACTTCTGTATTTTGATTTTCTGATTTGAATGGTTCCAGGTCCAATGCATGTTGATGATGAAGCAGAATGTGAACAGGAGAAGTAACCATGCCCAAACTGCTATGCATAGTTCACCACTGAACTGGTCATGTGTCTGTACTAAAAAGAGTCAGTCATAGGATGTTCCAGATATTTCACCTCTTTCCAAAGTGTCCTTGACATAAGAGTCCAAAATACTTTTTGTTTCTCAGCAGTTCACCAAATAAAGTCCATCTGATGTCCTTCTGGGTGTGATTGGGAATAATCACAAGCTGTTATGCCCTTCCTGCTGAGTAATTTCTGAAACACCTCACAGCATCATTCTTCTATTTTTTTATCTAAGTACTTCTCTGGTCTATTGTAACTGTTTGTGAAAGTGCCTGCTGATAACAGTCTTGTCATGGTGATAAAACTGTAAATACTCTGGAGGAAAGATTACGAGATTTCTCCATGGATGACATATGAAACATTGCTAAGATAACACAGTTCAGATATGACAATCACTCAGATGGAGTATAGGAACGCCTGAAGACACCTGTAAGGGCCCAGATGTGTCTGAGATTCCTCCCCTTGAAGTGCTGCTCGGCATGTTCTCAAGACACCATAGGAGGAAGATTAAGGAAAATCAGTGTGGGCAACCAGGGAATTTGACCTCAAGAACAGTACTTGGAACTTTGTCAACGTGGACAATGTTTTGAGCATGAGCAATATTTGACTTCTATCATCATTAGTTTTACTTTTTAGAAAAGCAGTGGCTATTCTCAATTAGCATTTGATTTCTGTCCTGCTACTTTAATCAGGTACCTTTAAACTTCTGCAATGACAAGAATATGGAAGAAAGCTAATATACCTGGAATTGCCTATTCTTCTTTTACATTCACAATAATAAAATTATATTGTTCGTGTGGCTTTTCAGACGTTGGGTGTTATAAAGTGTTTTACAAAGTAATGAATTAAATGTTGGTACTGCTGTGCCCTGTAGGCAAACAGAGCTTCTATTATGCTACAACAATTGTTCACACACAGACGCAGAATTGCAACCTGATTTTATATTGAGAGCATGAATGGAGAGGACACTGAGGTTATTCTCTACTCATTTTGCATAGTTCCAAAAGTTCTGAAAATTTTCACCTGAATAGGCAAAGGCGTATGAGGCAGAAAGAACAGCTATAGATGAAGAAACTATCGACGGCTACATTTTGCTGATTTAAAACACCAGAACTAGCTAACTTAAAGGCTTTGTTGGCATTGTGATTTGCCAATATACAAAAAGGGTACAGTCACAGAGAAAAAATATTCACAGTATTCACATTTTGTTTTCACATCACCATATCCAACTTTATCAGCAATATAAAGAAACTATTGTGAGTGAAGCTTATGAATTGTGTTAAGTGCTAATGAAGATCTGAATAAATAATTTATTCATTGCCCCCTTTGGCCAGACTTCTCAGACTAGTTCCATCTGATCCCTTCCTAACTGTGTCACAGTTTGATTTTTTTCTTTTTACTGTGAATGGAAATCTTTCTCCTGCTATGTCATCTCCTAGAAAAGAGATTTACATAAGAAACTAAATGTATTATTTTTTATTACACAGGAAATGTAAGTCCTGATTTAAAGGGAAAGCATTGCAGACAGGGGAAACGGTGGTTATTTGAAGGTCTCCTCATCCAGTTAACTACAGAAAGGCTTTTGTAACTATGTTTATCTGCCTGATTCTTTCTTCTTCTTAATGTAATATTTTTGAACCTGTTAGCCAGTCACGGGCAATATCAATTTTTATGGAAGTTGGTGACTAGAGAGACATGAGAGAGGGGGATGTGTGTCAAGGTCTTTTTGTCCCAGAGAGTCGTGAAGTAGGCACAGCAGTCACGATGCAGTCTCACAGCTTCTGGCTGAAGAAGAATCACTCCCATCATCCTGCTGACTACAAGCTTGTGTAGCTGAAATAGAGTCATGTGACACCTAGAAATAGGTGCACTTATCAGAATATAATGAATACTGGTTTGCCTTGAACCTCAGTGCAAGCATATTAATGTAGAGTAACAAACAACAGTACGTAGCTATTTTGAAACACAATGATGACATAGTCAGATATGGTGTATGTGAGCAATAGGATCAAAGGAGCAAAGAAAGATATGTGTAGTTACATGTAGGAAGCATCCAAGTAACAGAAAGTTGTCAGTCAAGAACACAATAAGCACAAAGGACTGCAAATAGGACGGACATCCACCTGAATACACAAGGAAGATGACTGACAAAATTGAAAACAAGATAGGCAGTATCAGGAGCAGATAAGATCCATTTATTATTTTTGAGAGGGGTATTACAACAGAACTGTATAAAAACATCAGGCAAAGATAAGCAGAAAAGAAAGAAGAAAAACACTCCTTCATTAACAAGAATCACCTTGACCGTAGGCATCAATGTTAATTTTGTGGCATCAGCTTCATGGTACTGTACACTCACAGTAGGATATAAGTGTTAAAGACTGACAATTTTGTACATTTAGTAATATTGATTAATAATGTATAAGTATTAACCATAGGCATAAAATGTGTTGTTAATTAATTAATTCAGTAAATTTCAGATTTAAAGTTAGGTTTTGAAGTTTAAAATTGACCTGATTTTTCAGTCTTCTATACACTCCCATAACAGCAACCTGATTCCCTAACTGCCATGTGTATATTCATGTTTTTCTTCTGTTAATACAGCCCATAACGTGCTTGGTCTTCTTTGCTTCAATTGCACATTGCTGATTCATGCTCAGCTTGTTGCCTGCCAGATCCCTCAGGTCTTTCTTGGCTCGCTTGCTGGTTGCCCCAGCCTGTACTCGGTCATGGCATTATCCTACCCCTTGTGCTGGACTTCACAGTTGCCTTCGTTGAATTACATGAAATTCCTGTTACATCATTTTTTCAGCCTGATCAGGTCCTACTGGATAGCAACCCTGCCCTCCAGTGCATTACTCACAATTTTTGGATCATCTGTAAACTTGCTGAGAGTACCATCCATCTCACTCTGCAGGTGATATGAAGCAGTGCAGGGTGGAGTTTGCAGAGCTCATCACAACCCTTTAAGCTCAGCAGTCCAGCCAATTTTCCACACATCTTTTAGTGCATCAGTTTTCCTGTTCATTCTTTTTGTCATTTTGCCACCCCTATTTGACCCTCGTGTGCTTAAATATGTGCTGTTCCTGTTTTTGGCTCTGAGGAGGTCATTCCTGAAGACCAACCAGCTCTCTTAGTCCCCTTTGCCCTCCAGGGCAGTCTTCCGTGGCAATCTGCCATGCGTATCCTGAACTAGACAAAATCTACTTTCATGAAGAAGAGTTGCAATTCCACTATTCATTTTTCTCACCTCTCCCAGTATTTTAAAAGCTGTAATTTCATGGCTGTTGAAGCCAAATTAAAAAGTGAGAAAATAAACACCTGACTAGAAGGATTAAGAAAAAAAAAAAGCATACAATTTGCATGAAAATCAGTGGACCTATTCAGGTCAAAGTTCTAACAAGCCACACAAACATTTGGTCATCATAATAACAAGACACTTGAAGTAAAAACCTTTCTAGTGTTCATAAAACTGCTTATTTATTTAACAGGGAGGAAGCATACAGGACACCCTTTCCTTCACACACAGTTTCAAGCAAAAATAAGTCTTTGCAATGAAATAATTCTTTAGGGAAGAGATTAAAAAGGTGATCTTCATTTTTATGCAAGTCCTCAGAAAAAACTGTATTGGCTGAATCTCTACCAGCAAGCCAAGCAAGTGTGAAGCTGCAGCTCTCTTTGCCAGCAGACTACAAGGGTAACTTCCGGAATATGTACTGAAACTGTCTCTGAATTTCAAACTACTGAAATTAGTATTTCAAAAATACAATTCAGTATTTCAAAATACTGAATTTCAAACCATGACCAGGAACTGTTTAGAAGAGTAGGAATTGATGAGACCAAAATTATGCCATAGAATTTTTAATAATTTAACTGTACAGAGAAACTGAGCTCTAGTGCCTGAGAATGCTGCCTAGTAAAGAAATGTTCCCTGGTATAGTTGAACTCAGTGTCTTGAAATTTGTGTTGCTTGGAATATAGGCTAAATGTCTGCATAAAGACATATTTTCCCAGTTAAATTACTTGGTGTTGTGTAATCACAATTTCAAAATTTCGCAGATTTCAATTTGGTGGAAAATTTTTTTCTTTTTTTTTTTTGAATACCAATGATATTTCAGAAACTTTTGTTTGTTTGTTACAGGTAAACATTACAGAAATTATTCATATTGTTATGGTCAAAATTTTTCTTTTGACATTGTAAAGTTGAGGGTTATTTTATATTTTGTTACTTTTATTTATTTCTGTATTTATTTATTTATATTTATTATACATTCTTATGGGGAAGTACAATATTTTTTACCCTACTAAAAGTAAATATTTCTATATTCTCGACACAATCTTCCCTCTTCATGTCAGACTTGCATGTCTTTGTACTCCTTACCTGTCTAGTCCATCATTATTTATTTATTTTTAACTCTAATAATGATAAATAATCCCCCTTGCTCTTAATCAATAACAAATTTTTAGCATTTTTTTTGTCATGGTCTTCTAGCTCCGCATATGATAGTAATTCAAATGCACACATGAATTTCTGAAAGTGTTGTCAAGCACTGGAACAGGCTGCCCAGGGAAGTGGTTGAGTCACTGTCCCTGGAGGTATTTAAAAGACATGTAGCCTTGGCTCTTAGGGACAACTGTCAGTCGTGGATTTGGCAGTGTTAAGTTAACAGTTGGACTTGATGATCTCAAAGGTCTTTTCCAACCTAAACGATTCAATGATTCTATGTAGGTATTTGTGGACATGGCTTTTTAAAGTACTTTTCTGTATTTGCTTTGTCTGTTTTCCCATGGATAAGCAGCTTGACCATCTTGATACTTGAAGACTGTTTTAAATTAAAAAAAAGAAGTGTCCCAGTAGAAAAGGTGTTTTAACCAAATCCTTGTCCTGTACCTTAATGCATATACAGCTCTGTATGTGCACACACTAACACAGTTACTTCAAATGTACTTTATAATTTTTTAAGGCATTCATGAGATTGTATTTCCACACATTTTCCATCTATATCATCATCCATTTTCAGCTAAGTCTGTATCTTAATATCTGAGTGCCAGGCTGAACCCAGTAACGAGACAGTCATAACTTATGATTATATATTTAAGATTTAGCTTAAAAAACAATAGGGAAAAAAAATCCAGGGATAACAGCAAAGCACAGATGAGCAGGAACATCTGTTTTCCCAGTATTAGCTCAAGTTATCCCTTCTTAGTATTGTGCTGTTACACTATACTATTCTGTACTTATATTTTCATAGAGATTTTTTCTTGTCTTTTTCCTTTGCCGCCTATTAAATTGCATAATACCTCAAACCTGGTTTGAGGTAAAACAGAACTCATTTTCTGTTTAGTAATTTTACTTTGCAGTTAAGCCTCTTCTAACTAACTGAACTTTCTGAAATTAACAACATATTGTGAGGAAACTTTCCGCTCTCAGAGTGATAAGACCAATGTTTATAGCTGATGCCCAGGCATGGTATGCAGAGAGGCTCCTGCTTATACTTATTGCTGTAACCCCCAAGGCCAACCAACTTTGTTACTTGCCCCGTTGGAGGGTCGGAAGTGGAAAAGCATAGTGGGGTCCCACCTGCGGGGAGGAACAGACAGGACAGGTGACCCAAAACTGGCCAACAGGGTATTCCATCCCATTCTGCATCATGCTCATTGTAAAAGCTGAGGGATCAAAGGGTCAGTGCTCTTTCTGCAATGGCTGGTGTCCGGGGAGGACCCTGTTCATCTGCCTTTGATCCCAATCCATGCATTCTTAAATCCAGATCCAGAATCCAGTTCCTATCCATCGCTGAGACCAGTCTGGGACTTTCTCCATGCCTGTCGGTGATGCGATCATCATCCTGGGAGGACAATACTGGTTTTGTATATATTATAGATATTTCTTTTTTTTTTTCTTATTTTCTTATTTTATTAATATTTTCATTAAAGTAGTTTAGTTTTTTCTAAACTCATAAGTCTCTTCTCTCTCTCCCTCCTCTGCTTAGAGATAGAGGTGGGGGAGAGCATCTGTTCTTCATTTTCATTGACCAGTCTGGCCCAAACCACGACAGTTTTATTTCATAACAGTATCACTAAAGCATGTCATGCTTTGCACAAATGTAGATTTTAGAGAACCCTACTTTGCTCAAACTGCTGAGCTTCGCATGTTTCAGCTATGAAAAATTATTTAACATCATTTATTTAATCACTTAATTGTCATAAAAAGATGAAGATTATCTTTCTTATTTTCTTCCATACAGCAGAGCTCACCTACAGGTGTAGGAGTATTAAAGAATTCTCTGTTGGCCTATACATCCCTGAGAATTGTCCCTTTTCTCACATAGTGTCCTTCCTGATATCATTTACAGCATATCTTATCCTTCTGCTCTTTGGCCTTCATCATTATTGGTTATTAATTGCCAGGTCACTTAGGAACTGAATTATAGCACTCTCATATTTCCCTTAGAGTACTGATTATCCACTTCTCTTTCCTCTGATAGCAATAAAAGGTTCTCATAAAATTACTGACTGCCAGCACTCTGTTGTTACTACAGTTGAACAAACTCATTTTTGTTCACACAAAAATCACACAAAAAAAAATTACTTCTGCATATTTCATGTGATGACTGCATAAGAAATAGAGATGAAAGACTGCTAGAAGAGTTCCTTTACCTCCAAAGAAGCAAAGCAAGTATATATATAGTTGTATTAAGAGCAAAATAACTGAAAAAGTAGATAAAGCACATTTTCATATAATATATAAACACAGTATAAAATTGTGACAAGAATAATCTTTTACTGAAGAGGTATACAATGCAACCTCTAGATTTGTGTCTCTACAGGCTAGGTGGTTGTGTCTCTACAAACAGGCCAGGTGATGCCTTTTAGAAACAAATTATTTTTAAAAGTAGTTGAGATTATACTTTTCCAAATCTTAGTAAAATATTGTCACAGAACCTCACTGTTGATGGAAATATTTTCATTTATAACCTGAACTCATGCCCGGGTAGAATCTACAGGTTTTGTCATTACCATTGACACTTGGTCATGTGGGTTTTTTTTCCCCCTTATCCCTATATGCCCTACTGGTATGTTATCAGATGCCTGTGATATCCTTCCAGGGAGTATTCTTGCTAGACAAATTGAGTACACAGTTTTTATTCTCTTACAAGATAGTAGCAGCACAAGATGGTAACATTTTAAGATACGTTATGTTTAACCAGAGATGCTATTAAGTATAGTAGGATGCTGAGAGACAAAATATTGGCCTTGTAATACTTCTGACTCTTGGATTAAGTTTGCTCAAAGAACACGTGACATTTTAATTTTGTTCAAATACTTACACCCATTCTGCTATACCACATTTAAGCTTTGGTGGATCTCATCACAGACTCACAGCATTTTTCCAGTCTTTTTTCATCCTCTTTTCCAGGAACATCTGCCCCTTCCTGTTTTGTGCAAGCTGGGACACTGTCCTTTTGCTTTGATCAGGAAGCATCCTCCCTTGTTTCAGATCTCTGTGTAAGACCTTTATCTCAGAACTTAACATTGTCTCAACATGTAACACATGGAGCAGCACTGTGGCTGCTGTTTGCTCTTGTGGTGCCTGTACTTTCCATCCCAAATGTGATTTCTGTAACTAGGTCCAAAATGACTTGCCAGCAGTAGGTTGTGCCCACAGTGTAATGTGTTAATATGTAATTAATAACATGAAAACCCCAATTCAGAATTACCTGAAGTATTCTATACTGTGAAAAACCTTCTGCAGTGGTATTAGTAATATCTTTACTGAAAATGTATTTCTAGTACCATCTAGTTTGCCTTTTCACAACTCCTTAACACTGGTGTGAACTCCTTAAGACTGATCCTGTATTTGACTGGCCTACACAGGCCTTTCTTTCCTGCAGTAATTTCCAGCAACGGCTTCTCAGCACACAAGAAAACAGGAATATATGTAAGAAATACAGTCTCCACAAGAAAACAGGAATATATGAAAGAAATACAGTCTCCTTAAGTCTGACATTACCTCCTTATAACTGTGTACCAAACAATTTACAGAAATCCAAGAATTTTTTTTATGACATGCCATGCTTACAAAACGGGGATAACATGATAATCTACCATGGTCTGTCTTTAGTGAGCCCCATTATATTTTATACAAATTTTCTTTTGAATCATGTACAAAATGATCCTTCTTTTCAAAATGCTTTTACATGTTGCCTACTAATAGTCAGATTATTTAGTCAGATTAAATTCATACTATTAAGAAAAGCAATAAGTTCCTACTCCTAACCCATGTCTTGAATTAGCCTTTGAGACACCTACATATATTTTGTGCTGTCCCACATTAATTTCATAGTTTTATTTAGTTATAACATATATGCAGACTATATAACTCTTCTCATAATAGGGAGTTCAAGGTTTATATACTCAAGAGTTATTTTATTTTCTTTTCTCCACTAGGTTTCTTTGATCACACATTCCCTATCTGAATTGTACATCATCAGCCATTTATTTCAATGCTTGGCTAGTGACAAGTGAACATAATAGGATTTACCAGAAGTGGCAATGAACCACCCCTTTGTGTAAATCCCATTAATCACAATGTCGAGCTGGATAACCATTGGGTCAAATGATAACTTCTGACCTGCAATTATCTTTATCTCTGGACACATGAATAGCTCATAAATATTAATACTTGGGCAGTTTCATTATACATGGATGAAAATTCCACCTACGTATTAAACGTTAAATGTATATCAGAACAATCAGAATGTATGTCCTCACCAAATTAAAGTATTAGAAACTGACATACTTATTTCTTCTTTGCAATAAACTGAAAAATTTTAAAGGCTCTCCAGAAATACTTTTTCCTAGAAATATTAATTACCCAATTGGCCTTAGAAAAAGTAGACGACACTTCAGCCCTATTGATTTATTGCAGTTTAAGTGTCAACAAATTCAACTATGGATCCATCATTTACTTGCATATTCAAGATAATAACCTTTTAATGATTTCATGATGTTTCATGAAAGCTTTTTCTCAGATGTAACAGGTTACTTTGTCTTTTGGTTTATCACTGCTTATGTTCCCTTTGGAGCATACATTTGATTGAAGTGGCAGTGTGGCAGACCCCCTAAGGCAGAGTCAATGAAATAATTTTCTGAGATCAGCGTAGTGAACAAAAAACAGCTAAATGGAGCAGATGTCTAATAATAAAGATCTCAGTCCCAGTTCCCAGCTTGTCTCAGAAGGGACAGAAGGGAATCGTTTGTAATCTTCTGCTTTTAGAAGCAAGATGACTGTGACCACCTTTGGAGGAATTCAGGACAAACTTTTTTTTCTGTTCTGGTCTTCACTTGAGGTGTGGTGGGTTTGTTGTTGTTTTTTTTTTAAATTATTCCTTGAAAGTCTCTAGAAGTACATATAAGGAGTACCTGTCTTCTATAGCCATGAATTATCCGTCAGTATTTCCAGTAATATCATGAAGGTATTGTGTACCTATTAGAGGAATGAAAAATGTCCACATGAACTGGCCGCTCATGAACATTTATTTTCTTTAATATTCGTGACAGAACTACTTTCATAAGGAATATTAATTTAAAAGTCCCTTACCCCAGGGAACATTAAAAAGGATCCTACAGAACAGTTCATTGATAAATGCACACCACAACAAATAAAGTTGTCCAGATCAGATTTTACCTGGACATAGGGAAAGTAAATTTAGAACCACTGTTTATTTCATTGAAAGATTTATTTCATAATAATGTAAGATATATTCCTTCTGGTTAATACATTTTTAACAAATAAAAGAACTACAGAATTTAAACCTTGGGTGTGACATATAATAGTTATTCTTTGGAGTAGCCTTATGCATAAATAATAAGTCTTTTAAGGTCCATTTCTATCTATTTGTATCACAGTTCTAGGCACTGCATATACAGGTAGTAAAATTCAACCACTTACACATCCTTTACTCTAAGTAGACAAAATGCATATGGGAGAACTGACTGCCCACACTTACACAGGAGAGAGCGGCAGAGCTGGGAATGAATACAGAAAAGCTGGATACTTCTGCCCCATAAATTCCCAACAAAGAGAGCATCTAAGTTTCAGAAAATGACTCAGATTTTACATTTGCTGGCACTATCTATTCCCCGATGGGAAGTGGGAGACATCAACATTCCATTTAACCAGAAACCTACAGTAAGTTCATATGGCAACCAACAGCCAGACTTCTGCAAGGCTCAATGTCATTAATACTACCATCCACCTTCTGTACAAGAACCTACTGGTCCGAAGATTTTTCTGAGGAAGTGGCAGGCTTGGATACCTGCCTTCCTCAAATATAGGAATTTCAAATAGAGTGGCAATCCAGATTATAGGTATTATGTGTAGGGCACCTTCTTCTGAAGATGCGTAACTCTGTTAGTGGTGAAGAATTAAGGATAAAAGTAAACAGAGGGCAGGTTGAATTTAGCCTGATCAGTAAATCTTCTGCAAAGGTCTGGATTCAGGCTGCTCACATAGCTCATTTACTCATGTAAAACACAACAAGAGGTCAGTATCAGGAAGACCCAGAGATCATCTTATGTATCTGCACATAATGAAAACATATTGTTTCAAAAGTACATGAGATATCTGGATTATGGCTCAGGCAGGTGTGGCATGACTTGGCCTGGCCTCTATGCAGGTCAGCAATTGCCTTAGTATGTCCAGAATTTCAAAGCACACTTAGAGTCATACCAGTCCCACTGCTTCTAACCCCAAACTTCCTACTAACTTGAAGGGTAACCAGTAAGGATCCCCGCTGGATATAAAAGGAGGTAGGTAAGAAAAGGAAAAAAACTTTAGTTCTATTTTATTACAGAATCATTATAATTTTTAGGTTGGAAAGGATCTCTGGAAGTCAAGAACACATTGCTCAAAGCCTTGTTCAGTCAACTTATGAACAGTTTAGAAGATGGAGATAGTCTCTGGACAACAATGAAGAAAAGCTTGTAGGACCAAAAGTTTGATATATTTTTCCAGCTTTGTCACTTGGTCTAGTAAAAGGTATGAATAGATTACAAAAATGTTACAATACCTCTCTCCCATATAAATTAAACTGAATTTCAAGCAAGAAAGTTATCTCAACATATTTTAGATTATAAATAGCTGGATAATACTTTAAAAGATTTATAGTAAATATAATATTATCATAAATTCAGTTCAGGATTCTTCTAAACTGAAGAAGATTAATTTTGTTAGGTTTTCATCTTATTCTATCACCAACTTATAAAACAATATCCCTGAACAATATGTTGGGTTTTTTTTAAGAAAAATGAAAAATGGAATTACCCAAAAAAGATAATAAAAATGGAATATGCAGGTACGAAATTAAAACAAAAATTAAATCCCTTCCCTCTTACTGTCAAAATGAAAGAATACACATTTGTCACAGCTCACGCTTCAAAACCAATTCAGTTTTGTTTGAAAAACAGACCAACTTGTCTTAAACTTCTCTAGAAACAGGAAATGTAAAAATATTTGCATGATTTTCTGGTTCAGAACATTAAAGAATGCAGAGCTTTATGCATTACGGAACCAAAATGTACTTTTACTATAAGGCTTTACAGACAGTGAAACCATGGTGATTCTGCTGTGCAGTAGAGCAGCTTAATGAGAGCCTGTAAAGTTGATCCCTTTTGGTGCATTGTGCCATGTACAGCTTACAGCTGGTGTAGAATTTTTGAGAGATGAAGCAGGAGTGAAAAAGCCAGTCAGGGACACTCAAAGCTTATGATTGTGCTAGTAAAACAAAAAGTGTTAGGGCAATAGCCCAGGCACTGAAAATCTATATTCTCAAATTGTTAAAATGGCCAGCACTTCCCAAAATTCTTATGCACGGTTTGGGGATCATTCACAACAGTCCAGGGATCATTCACAACAGTCAGCTTGATCAAAACTATTCTGTTTCAGAAACCACGAGAGTGTAATAATATTGAGATAGTCAAATGCTGTCAGATAGTGAAAAAATACCATCATGAGTCCTCAAACTGCAAATTTGCAGTAGTGCATGAGAATTTCACTGGCAATCATGTCTGTCATAAGCAAAGCTTGTGAGCTGTGAGATACATCACAAGTAATCCCTATAATTGCAAGTTTCTTTTAGTCCAGACATTAAGTAATCCCACACGTTTGTCTTTCTATACATTATATCACACCTTTTTCCATACGTTTTGGGACACATAATTTGATATGGAAAATGGTTTTGAAGCAGTGCTGAGGACAATATGTTTTGCCATATAAGCTATGTGGATACATTTGCAGTGTAACTACTAAAATGCTCTGAGATCAAAAAAACCCTCCAGGATTCTGTACTTGATACCCAGTTATGTCTCTTAAGCAGTTACGCTCACTTTGAGCTGAAAATCTGAACAAATCACACCTATTCCTATGCCTTTTCTAAGTATCTTAAAGATCCCACAAGGAAGGACCCTAGTCATTTTATTTAGCTTCCATTTTTACTGCAGCAACAGAAAAGAAAGCTGATGGGACAGACAAGGAGCATCCACACTCAAGATGTAACTTGCAGTTTAAGCATGGAGTGCCCTTGTAAAAGTGGACCAGTCCCAACTAAGAAGCTGTATTTCAGTCTTGAGCTTGTCCTGGGCATTGTTAACCAACCATGGGTCCAGAAACAGATATCAGTCTCTGGCATAATATTTCGAATATCAAAAATGTCAAGACAGCGTAAGAATTTTGGACATTGCTCCTGATCTGCACAGGAAGCTGTAAAGAAATAAGCCCAGAAAGTAGTCGTCTTAAAGTACTTAATCTAATACATGGATCTGGAAGAATGAGCTGATATTTGATTTTTCAGGCCAGACAGGAAAATACACTTAGTATGTTTATGTTACTATATGACAGTATTTATAAGAAAAATGTGCATGTTTTAATCTGCATCCTGAAATCATTGAACAATCATTCCCTGCATTTTCCAGTTTGTAGAATATAATACATAGCCTTGATCGCTGTGCAGGGACCACCTAGGGAATAAAAGAAGTTTAAATTAGAGAGGGGGGATCTGCCTGTACTAAGTCACAATGCTGTTGGAAAACAGAAATAAATCTGACCCTATCCTCTCCCTTCTGACCAAACTTTGTTCTTAAAATGTCTCCTAGAAAGCCCAATGCGCTTAGACTTGCCTGTATACTTAAGGGAGGTGCTGATCAGGATTGGAAGGTAAGAAAAGGAGATTTACTTATCCTGTAGTAAGGAAAGAGTATGACAACTGGACCACATGGATGTTCCCTTTATAGGTTTTTCTGCAGGACTCAGAGAACAGGGGATTTATAAAGCAGTGCTGTGGGAAGCTGATATGCAAGAGTGATAGTCACGGCCTTTTTAATTGTCATGGTTTCAGCTGGGATAGAGTTAACTTTCTTACTAGCAGCTGTTATGGTGCTATGTTTTGGATTTGGGAAATAGTGTTCATAGCACACTGATGGTTTTGTCTGTTGCTAAGAAGTCAAGGCCTTTCTGCTCCTCATACTGCCCCACCAGTGAGTAGGCTGGGGATGCACAGGGAGATGGGAGGCCACACAGCTGAGACAGCTGACCCCAACAGACCAGAGGGATATTCCATACCATGTGATGTCATGCTCAGTATATAAAACTGGGGGATGAAGAGGGAAGGGCGACACGTTCGGAGTGATGGTGTTTTACCTTCCCAAGTAACTGTTAAGCATAATGGAGCCCTGCTTTCTTGGAGACGGCTGAACACCTGCCCACCGATGGGAAGCAGTAAATGAATTCCTTGTTTTTCTTTGCTTATGTTTAGCTCCATCATGCATAACAGTTACTTGGGAAGACAAACGCTGTCAGTCCGAACGTCCCGCCTTCCTCCTTCCCCCAGCTTTTATTACTGAGCACAACATCATATTGTATGTGATATCCCTTTGGTCAGTCGAGGTCAGCAGTTCCAGCTGTTTCTCCTCCCAACTCCTGGTGCACCCCAAGCCTACTTGCTGGTGGAGGTGGTGTGAGAAACACAAAAGACCTTGATGCTGTGTAAGCACTGCTCAGCAGCAGTTAAATCTCCCCTGTGTTATCAACACTGTTTTGGTGACAAATCCAAATTATACAAGCTACTCTGAAGATAATTAACTCCATCCCAGCCAAAACTAGTACACTAAATCGCTAAAATACAGCAAATCTTCAATATGTAAAAATATCATTTTTTTTTTCTGACTGACCAAAAATACCAGTGAAAACTAGAAAAGAAACAAAGGAGATGGAAGGAAGAGAATAGGTGGCAATGCGTGGCAGTATGCGGGGAGGATGACAGGTCGAGGAGAATACTGTGCTCTAAACAGAATCAAGCAGAGGAACATAAAAGTCTCTTTCAAACAGCTCTTACAGCCCTCATGCTTAGTAGCCATCAACTTCTCTGAAAGTCCCAGCTTATTAATTCATTCGTTACACACCTCTTCCACCTTCCCCTTAATCCTTTTCCCTCCAGGACTCCACCTATGGCATTGCCATATCTTGCTAGTACCCATCATCAGACTCCTGTTGGCAACTACAAGCTGCCAAAGCAACCTTAAGAAACTGAAAGGAAAATAGAAATTGTAACTTCTCAGCAGTGGTAATTTGTGACCAAGGAATGATCTGGAATGGAGGGCAAGAAGGCCCAACTGTGCAGAAACAGTTAAACTGGCTGGAAGCAGGAGCACTAGAGACAGAAAGACTCCCTGTAAGGGAGCGAAGTTTCCCTTGGTGATGAGAAAAGAAACAGCCTCAGCATCGTATTGTATCCATCCTGGAATGGGAGTGCTCAGGGGCCAACTTTGGGCAGCAGAGCTGTGCTGGGGAATGAACCCAAGGCTGGGCTGAGGCGCCCCATGCTGACACTCACAGGACTGGTGCTGGTGCACGTGGATATGAGGAATCAGTTTATAATATGTGTTTGCAGTGTCCTTGTAGAACGGCTTATGGAGGTAGGACCGTATCCAATGCATTGTCCATGATTTTCTTTTTTTTTTTTTTCACATTTAAGCACTTCAAGAGGTATAATAAAAATTGCCCAGCAAAATGAGGCCCCATTCCTGTATGTCAGAAAGATTTTAAAATATAGGCACAGTCTGCACTTCCCAGAAGTTTTTGCAGAATTCTGAAAAAGAGGGTATTTCCAGCAAAAACTTGACATGGGTTAGTCCTTTCCATAAATCATACAGATGACACCACAATTCTACTCTCCTTCCAGTCTGTAAAAACTGATATCAAAGTTCATATCTTCAGGAACAGAGAAAAGACTAAAATAAGTCCGAATTTGCTTTTTTGATTTGTCCTTATTTTGTGTTGGAAATAAAAGAAGGATCCTGTCTCCAGTCCCTCCACAGCAACCTGGGGAATGTGAGGTCCAGAGCCTTCACCCATGCTGTTTATACAATTTTTTATGGTCTGAAGAGGAGGAAGCAGTTCTTCATGCAAGCCGCACTCCTTGCTCTCAGTGCTACCCTTAATATATTGTCTTGGGTGAAGAAACAGCGAGCTTCTTATCCAGCATAATATTCTAAGCTAGTGTTCTCCACAGTCCCGTGCCTTCATTCTATATATAGCACAAGAAATCACCAGGGGCGATCAGGGAAGATTTAACTCTTTGCTTGTACTCAGCAATCATTGTCAGAAAAAAAAGTTGTCATTAGGGTTGCCTTTTTGAAACCTGTGTTAAGTAAAGTTAATTTTGAGAGACACATTCATCACCTGATGATCTTTTATTCTGCTACGATCAGTGGTTAAGTTATACCTTTCTTTCAAAGTGTTAAGGAATCATAAAATATCTATTTTTAACCTCACCTTCTCTGAAGTTGATCCATGTCTGGAGCACAGAGAACACACAATTTCTAGGTGAAGACTAGATAGATTGGTCAATTATGAACAACAGCTGGAAAAAATAACAGTAATGTATAGGAGAGCAAGCTCTACACCAGAGGCTAAATTGCTCTAGGTAACATATGTTCACAACAGGTAAAGAGCTTTCATTCCAATAGTAATTTTTACATTATGCTAATCTCTAAACATACACAAGTCAAAATAGCGTGTTTTTTTCCTGATTTGTGCTATGTGATGAGTCCAGCATTAACATTATTAGAGAGAATCACCAGAATGTCAACCTTCAAAATTGCAAATAAACAGAAACATTTGTGGTTTATTCCTACAAGTAAAACAGCTGCACCAAAAATATGTCAATAGTTTGAGTATTCATGTCTAGAGTTATCTGTGTTTACAGTCTGATATAACATATTTTTATATTTATCACACACTCATTTTGACTTATTTCAGTACAAGATTAAATAAGCAAAAAACTGTGAAGGAACACATGCTGCAATGTGTGTTACCTCAGTAATGGGCTAAGCCAATATCAAATTGTTGGATGATGTATCTGGGTGTGCAGGATGATAGAAATTAAGTGGGCAGTACACAGAAAGCAAAAGCTAAACACAGCGGAATACAAGGGACAGCACAAACTAGTTTTACTACAATGAAAATAGAATTAGAATAATCTGATACAATGAAGTTTAAAAACCAGTTTCAGATAACAATAAAAGTGAAGAAGATTAGAAAGCAGAATTACGTTTTTTCCAGATAAGTTAAATTAGTTAGCTACGGTTCTATCAGATCTTATAAGTTTGGGCTACATGCTAAAGGACATCTTGAAAGAATGGTAAGCAGTGGACCTGGTGAAAAAATATAGCAGTATGGATATATGTGCAAGCGTTTTATACTGAGCTAGGGTAGGAGTTTAAACTTGTCAAGTGCTCTGTGGTAACTGCCAATGTGTCTGCTTTTGCTCTAGGCTTACTTCAAGGTTATTGATCCTTTTTTTTACATAGGGGTAAAAGCACGCAGTAGCTATTGCAAAGCTAAATTATGGTAATCAATTTTTCTCAGCTAAACACTCCCTAATCCAGCAATTTAACCTCCCACACAAAACCAGAGAATATTTGTTTACTAGCTTCACTCATATCAACAAATGGACATCAGAAAAGCATTTCTAAGCTTATTTTAAGTATGTCTTTTAAAATAAAAGTGATCTAGATGTCAAAATACCAGCATTTAGACTGCAATGGTAATAAAGGGAGAATCAAGATTACCTTCTTATCTTAAATGCAACTTTTTTTCCTGGGACATGCCCAATCTTAAAATTCAGTCTAAATGTTCCATCTCTGAATTGCTTACCACTAATCAAGTTGCACTGTTCTGTTTAGTTCTTTCCCTAAACAGCTCATCTGACTATGTTGTGTTCATGCTCTTCAGAAAGCTTTCATACTTTATTTCCCTGCCACACTCTAACTGCCCGTTTGGCAGCTCTTGATCCATTTGAGTGAATCTATAACTACAGCTGTCCTTGAGGCATTCCCATCCTCTGAGAAGGTCTTAGTCCCTCCTTACCTTTTTTTTTTTTTTGCCTCCCCTTTACTTTACCTAGAACCCATTTTGTCATTGGCACAAATTAAATTTTTCCCTGGCCAGTGATGAGGACTACCTTGTAGCTCACCTTCAAGGCAGAAAAATTCAATTTTTTTCTGCACCATTGCACTGACTACTCTCATCTGGTCCAGGTTTCCCTTTCTCTCCAGAGGGCTCTTAAATAAACCGCCACCATTTAATCTACTTTTCATCTTCTATAGTATCAGTTTCTCATTTTTTTGGAATAATTTTTGAGAAGTCCTTTTTATTTGCCTTTAGGTAATGAAGACTCTAAAATTAAACAGTCATTGAGAGAGTGTTCAGAAACCTACTGTCCTCAATTTGTGGAGGCAATTAATCCGCATACCCAAAGCAAATCACCAACACAACCATGTTATAACAAAAAACACTTATTTGAATCTTTTACTTTTCTTGTATTACTTTTATTTAGTTACAAATTTCCATTTTTTTCCCTCTAACTTTTAAAATTTCCTTTGGGGTTATTCTACCAATTTGTTTAATTTAAAGAATTTTAAGGTAAAATTACATAGTTTTATTTCTGTATTTTAAGATCCTTCTTGTTTATTTCACTATTATTGTATTAAATTTCTCATATAAATTACCAAGTAGAGCTACAGATGTGAGACATTTAAGAAAGCACATTGGTAAGACATTAGACTTGAAAAACTCATCATCTCAAATATTTTTGAGGGAAGTACAAAGTATCATGTATTTTAAGTATATATACAACATATATATATATGAGTGATTTTCTGTTATTGGCAAGGTCATGGATTTAGTTTTAGTTGTTAAATGCTTGTAAAAATGAAGATTAGATCACTTTAAGCTACAGTCTAGCTTAAATAGCTATTTAAGCCATTGGTAAACATAACTTAGAGTTAACCTGTGCATTTCAAAGCACTGGACAAAGCTCACTGGAGGCAAAATAATTCACCTGAGGCTCTCATTTTGTTCATGTACAGCATGATAAAAGGTAATCTAGAAAATAAAAATAACAGATTATATAGACACTTCAATGATTTAGAAACAGATATTGATTCTTTCCTTTTAATCTTTGTAGTCATCAACACAGCTGTCTTATTCATTGTTACATACTTTAAATTTCCTCAGAACTGAATCAATAATGACACTTTATAAACAAAGGCAATCAGACCATATCCTTGCTGTTACATACATCTGTAACAAATAGATTGTTTTCAAGAAACTGCTGATCAACCAAACAGTCCAGAAGGTATTCTAATCTGGTAAACAGGTTCTGAGTATCTTCCCAGAAAATGTAATTGACTATAATTCTGGACTACAAAGAAAATACAAGTCCTTTTGTAAACAGCCAGAATCTCTTTAATTTTCACATCAAGAAAGTATTAGTAATAAAATATTGGTTACGCTGCTGGATCAGTTACCAAACAAAGAACAGGGAACAAGCAAGAGAAGTGACATTTAATAAGAAACAAGTTCCCTGTTTCTTTGCTTCTAAAACTTCTCTTTGCTACTCAGACAGCTCAAATGACATTCAGTTATTCGCCTCCCATATGTCTGTGATTTAATTATAATCAAAACTGTCAGGGAGGTATTTTAAATCACAGGGGTTTGTCAATGTTTGCTGGCACAAGCATGGAAATTTTCTGTGTTAATCTTTTCTCTGACTTCAAATTTATATTAATGGCCATCATTCCTCAGGCTGCCTTCCTAAGAAGTGCTGGGGATCATGATTGAAAGAGAAATAAACTATATATTGCCTCCAGCAGTGAGCAGCTGGTGTTTTAACTGTCTGAATACAAACTTAAGATGTACAATTCTGGCTTTATATGACAAGGGCTTTTATGGCTCAGACACTAACAGCACCTAGCTTGTCCAAGTCAACCATAAGAATTGACATGAAGAGATTATTGTAAGGCTAACTGCATTAGAAAGAAGCTGTCATTAAGTGGGAAAGTGCAAAAAAGTTAAGGAGGTTCAAAATGCTTCACTGAAACAACTATTTTCTCAAGCAGAGAAATAAAACAATATAATGTCATCTGTCTTAAAACCTATGCACTTTTCAAAATTTTTTTGTTGAAACTAACAAAAAAAACATGCCTGCAATTTATAGCTTAACTATTTTAGACTTGTACTTCTGATTAAAGAAAAAAGAAGAAAAAAAAGGAAAAAATACTTCTCTTATCACTATTCTGTTGTTTTTTTTTCTTTTATATTGGTGCAGATAATGTCTCTTGAGAGATATCTCTTTCAAAGAAATTGGCAAAATTATAACAGATTTTCTCACCCTTTGTACTTAAATTGTAATGAAATGGCTTTGAACCTCTGCAATGATTAACTTCTCAGATGTTACAAAATAAAAGATCTAGGTGGAAAAAGCTAGAAAGACTGAAATGTACATTGTTTTCAGTTTCAATTAAATTCAGTTGCTGTACGACTTTCTTTTCTTCTTCTGTCTTTCCAAAAAAGGAGTTCCATTGCATTAGTCTTTCAATGTCGTAAGAATTATGCTGTCCCACTTAAATTTTCAACCAATTTTTTGTTAATTATAACCAGTCTCCTAAATTAAGATTCTCTTGTCTGACTTTTAGAACTATACATTTTTCCACTATTAAATGCGAAAATCTTTTATTGAAATAGTAATCCCTGATATAAATCTATCAATTTTCACACATAATACAGATTAATTGAGTATAAATACAGCAGAGTAACATAAAGTGAATTAATTTAATGCTCTATTCAAAGGTGCGGTCTATAATACTGTCACTGCTAATTTCACAAAATTATTTCATTAACACAGTATGTTGGTATTTGACTAATCATGTTACCTTTGAAAGTATTATTTTAGTTACCATGGATTATTTCCCAATAGCAAAGAGCAAAAAGACAAACTAATTGATAAATCTTACTGGACTGGTGACAAATCACAATTATTATTTCCAAAATACTGAGTTGAGTGATGTTGAGTTGAGCTATAAAAACAGTGAAAAACTCCTAGGAGGATTAAGAGAAAAGCATACAATACATGTCAAAAGGAAATAAATTTTTTGGTTGTTCTGTGCCATGCCTTAATTTTTACACCCATCCAGATGAGTATAAAATAATATTGTTTTCACATGAAACATTTTCAAACTCATATTAAGAGCTACACAAATCTTGACAATGGATAAGTGGGACCAAATTAAAAATCATATTATTACTCAAATTAATCAACTGTACATTAAAGGAAGTTAGAGGTAACATAAAGTTATATAAAGTAAAGGCTTACAGAAAAAATGGCTATCATTACATTTGTATTTACTGATAATGTCTAAATCAATGTACCATTAACACTTCTTGTCATAACCTTTTCTTCTGTTAAGAAAGACAGAGTTTAAAGCAGGTCAGTAGATAACTAATGATCAAATTTTATAATCACATATTATATATTTGTTCATATCTGTAGTATGTAATAATTTTTAACCCTTAGTAAACTATTCTAACATAGAGGCACACTCAAAATTGATGGCTCTCTATTTCTGTGTGGTTAGTAACACATGCAATCATTGTATATTAATAGGAATATAAAGCAAATTTAATCCTTTTTTCTGCATAAGCAATCAGTCGGTCTGATTCATCTGAAATCCCATCTGTTGTTCATGTTATATAGCAAGAGGAACAAGAAAAAAGTAAAGAAAAAATCCAAATGCAGAAATAGTAGATTTACATTTAATTTCTGGCCAAGACATTTATAATACCTAAAATTACTTTTGTATAAATTCAATAAAATGATCCAGCCTTCAATTTAATAGTGGACTTCTGCTCAAGGTAAGGAATCTAAAAAAACAAAGTAAAAATATGTACTATACAGTAATGTAACAGTACATATAATTTTGCAATAAATCCCAAAAGACCACAGATTTTTAATTGACCCGATAGTGCAAGTCTCAGAACTTTTCTGGCTTGGCTTGGGTGAATTAATTTTAGTTTATTTTAGTTGTCCTTGTTGACTAAATTTATTATAACTTTAGTTTATAAGGATAACAAGTAGTTATTCCATTTGAACCACCTTTGACTCCAGAATATAATGTGATGTCAAAGAAAGCAGACATAGGATAGTACCACAAATTACAGTCATCAGTCAATGGTCACTACAGGAACACAATTTTGTACTGATCAGGTAAAAACATTTTTACAGATGACAAAAAGGAACTGCAAACTGGAAGAGCTGGGATANGCACTCAAAACCAGCTTTGGTAAGAATATGTCTAAAACCAAAACCAAATGTACCCCAGACTGAGGAGGAAGAAATCAACGACATCGTGCATTGGGCAAAGAGGGGGACAAAATCTCCTCTAGGTTTCTAGCAAAACCTAGTGAAGATTTTAGGATGCTGAGAGTTTGCAGTATCCCTCCATCCCATTATTTGCTTGAGGGATCCTTCTCTGCATCCGTTCAGTGGTAGCACAGCTTCTGCTGCTATAGGTTGGGAAACTCAGCTGTATGCTGTGTTCTGAACAGTGCTCAAGGGAGCACTTGCCTACATATGGAGAGGCCTCAGTACTTGATGCACCTCCAGTGATCAATCCCATCGATTTGATGCGCGTCAGTAGTTTTGTCATACAAGCGACATCATACAGGGAAAATGCCTAACACTGTTGGCCATAAATGTGTGTGTAGTTTGCATATTGCTTAAATTCAAACTGAATTTAAGAAAGTCTACCAAGATAAAAAAAGATGCCAGACTGTGGTCCTACTGAGCATACCAAGTGTCCATGCTGTCCCAGAACCAGCAGTTCAAGTACATTAACGTAAGTCATTACAGAGGTATGAAGGTAGAGTTCAAGCAAATCTGTCTAATTTGTACACACTTCTATTCAACTAAGGGCTTTATATTCATAAACAGGTTAACATTGCTCCAGCTGTGCTTTTTTCTGACACCAGTCCAACAGGTTGCTCTGAAAATGTTCATCTCATTGGCTTCTCTTTTCAAGACAGGCACAAATACTCACAGGGTTGAGATGCAAGCGATATTTTGAGTTTCTCATTTCTCCCAACTTCTCTGATTTGAACATATGCGGAAATGTGTCTTTGAGCACTTAGGCAAGAACTGAACTATAGATCTTTTGTAGCTCAAAATTTAAGTATCAAGTTCAAGGGGTGTTTTGATGTGCTGTAACCGTTTTTGAGCATTTAATCTGACGTAGTGCATTTGGTTTGCATTTAGTCTTCCATCCACAGCAGAGCGATTAAAATTACTACTTTTGACTAAGCTAATTCCAGACCCTCCTAACTCTTTCTTCCTTAATATGTAACATAGATTTCAAGGTTTTTACTTTTGTCTTGTAATGTATTTGTTGTATGATACCAGAACATGACAGAGACGCACAAATATTTCTTCTCAGTGTTAAAATCTTAAACATAGTTATTTGTACCTCAGTATCTTCCATCTAAAGTCATTCTTTGATTTAGTCCTAAATGTTCAAACAATCAGCAACCAACAATTCGTTGCCCTCCTCTGCACTCACTCCAGCACCTCAATATCTCTCTTGTATTGAGGTGCCCAAATCTGGACACAATACTCGAGGTGTGGCCTCACCAGTGCTGAGTACAGGGGCAAAATCACCTCCCTAATTCTGCTGGCCACGCTATTTCTAATACAAGCCAGGATGCCGTTGGCTTTCTTGGCCACCTGGGCATTTAGTTACACTGCAGAGTCTTAGTTCTCCACTGTGGGCAAGACTTAATTTAACTGTGTCCCCTAGCTATAAATAAGAATAGATATAACAGTACATTTTATAATTTACCTGCCATTCATATGAAGTATGACCTTTGCTGATACATTTCAAAAGAAATATAATCCTGTATCAAATAAGTCAACAGAATAACCATGGCATTACATTAATGTTCAATGCTTAGTTAAAGTATATATGTTCTAACTAATGAATGAATATATATGGAGTAGTCTATTAGGGCCCAATCTGTGGTCAAATACGAACATAAAAACAGACGACACAGAATAGTCACAGAAGCTCAACTCCCAGAAGGATGAGTCATATTAATTTTACAGATTTTTTTATTCTTCAGGTGTTTGGCCTCATTTTTATCATTTTTTATTTTAATATTACATAATGTTCATGAAAACAGGACCTGTTTATCACAGTCAAGGAAATCCTTCATGTATAATGTTACAGTTTAGAAAGATAGTTTCAGGCCATTAAGAATTCTAAGCATCCTCATTCTAATAGTTTTTATAAGAACCAAAGTTGTTTGGGAAGGAAAAATTCAATATAATTATCAGAACTAGTTATGGAAGTGTAGAGCAGACTAACCCCATTCTTCAAGTCATGCACGCGCAGGCACTCACCTGTGACTTTTTATTTATACGTCCCAGAAAACAGTATACCATCTGCACAAAACATCTGGACAAAGATGCAACTGGTGTGTTGCTTTCTACAAAACTAGTTCTTTTAAAACTGGACAACTCACTAATCATCATCTAATTGCAGAGCCACTGCTGTAAAATTTCCATGAGTGCAAAATAATAACAACTGCAGGTAGGAGGCAGATGGTAACACCCAGTCCCACAACATAAAAGCAGTTTGTAATCTTCAGAAAAAATAAAATATTTCTAATTCTAAGGAAAACTGTAAGACAGTTTTACTGCGTCTTTTTTGTCTGTCTTAGGTACTAGACTCTATTTATGCATTTAGGAATATGATTGACATTTGTAATTCTTTCATGAGAGGGAGAAACACATACCAGAAAGTGTATTATTTTAACATTTGAAGTAATATTCTCATACATTTTAATACAAATACAATTTCTGCTGTCATATGTCATATATTATACATTAATGTCACATTTGAGGAGATGAGGTAGGAGGAATATACCTTCCATATTCTGCAGTTTGAGATGAGCATCATACATTTTGAAAGTCTCAGGTCAGCCATAAGATAATGTATTCCTTGTAGACAAACAAGCAGAAAATTCCAAGGTGCCAGTACAGCTAGGCATGGCCTTTATTCCAAAGTTGCAAGTACTTTTTAAAATAATTTTCACCCAAGTAAGCAAAATGTTTTGATGATATAAACAGGGATCTTGACCATGATTCAGAGAAGGCTTGTGTCAGTTTGCTGTTTAACTAACACCTGTTTATTAATTTAATGTTTAACTAGTGACCAGAA
Organism: Anarhynchus alexandrinus; assembly: GCA_008711295.1. Taxonomy (NCBI): domain Eukaryota; kingdom Metazoa; phylum Chordata; class Aves; order Charadriiformes; family Charadriidae; genus Anarhynchus; species Anarhynchus alexandrinus. The sequence goes on along the minus strand of VUYV01000079.1, from coordinate 560,000 downwards.
TGGGCAAATGGGGATTTGCCAGTTGATGTGGAAGAGAGCATCCAGGAGGCCTTGAGCTGCTGCTCAGGGCATTATTGGGCATGGTGGTAGTGGCAACATTGCAGGGTGATCCCCAGCGCCAGTAGGATTGGCTGTCCTGGTCAGTCAGAGACCTTGGCCTTGCCAGAGTTCCAGAGGGTGAAGGTCTTGGCAGCATTACCTGTGGAGCATGCACGCAGCTTGTGGAGCCACTAGGCCAAGAGAAGTGATGAGCAGATTGTGTAGCATCAAGGAGGGTGACTGGGGGTTCAGTAGCTTATTTGCAGAGATTCTGGGGGAGGGGGAGAGCTCTGCAAGCTCACGTTGCACAGAACAAGGGACAGACAGAGGATATGCCTGAGTGGGTGGAGGGTGTTATGGAAACTCCTATGACAGTGGAAAATGGAAGCTTGAAAGCAGCAGCAGAAAGGTTATTTCTCCATTGGCAGGTTTCACTGATAAGGTATAAGACCATGGTAACTAGAAAAGATAAACACTCTGCCCAGGAGACATTTAGGTCAGCTGGGGCTGGATTTGTGGGCTGGAAACAGTACTACCATGAGAAGGTAATAGATGGTTGTGATCAGAGCCTCCCTTCTTCATGCAACTGAGGCACTCACCTACAAAGCTGACTTGCCAACTTTACCTGCCAGAGCCTAGATCTGCTATGTTTTGGAGAGACTGCCAAGAGGCATCCAGCTCACCAACCATTACCCCTTGCTGCTCACCCATAGGGGCTCCAACAACGCTGTCCAGAGAGACCTTGAGCATGCTAGGAGTGACCACAGCATTCCAGGGGTCAAGATGAAGGATGTGGAAGCCCAACTTGTATATTCCCTGGGCCTTTCTGTGAAAGGGAAAGGTCAAGTAGGAGCAGATGATCTTTACAGGTCACCATGGTGTGTGGCTGATGTGGCAGGCAGCGTATGGACTTTTATGACCACAAAGACCTATTTGTGAAAAAAGGATTGCTGGAGTGAGACAAGATCCATTTGACAAAAATGGGACAGTAGCAGCACCTTCACCAACAGACTTACCAATCTAGTAAGGATGACTTTAACTTAAAAGGATTGAGGGATGGAGTTCAAAGCACAGAGTGGAGAACAGAGGCAAGGAGGACTGTGGAACATAGTGTGATGGAATATTTTCCCACATTTCTGAGAAAGCAGCATGATTGGAGGCACATGTCAAGTGCCTGCAAGTGAAAGAAAGCAGAACAGGAGACAAACAGGAAGAATCAGAAACCCATATGAAACTTCAGAGTTTCATATCACTAGGGTCATGGAAAAGTGGTGAGGTATCTTGCAGAACTGGAATGGAAGGGCACAGACTCTTCAGGTAGTAATCCATTCATTGCGGAAGGAGCCTCAATCATTGGTGTAGGTTAGATACCTCACCTTAAGTGGTTAAGCTATGGAGAGATAAATCCTATACAAGTAGCTAAACTTGAAACAAAGTTTTATCATTAATCCATGAGGTTTGATCTCCTTTGAGTGACATTTGATAAACCAAACTGCTAGAAAATTGGTACCTACTTTACAGTTTCATCATCACTTTGATATTCCAAGCTCTGCTTATGGTTCCAAGCAATGAAAAAGCAGGCCAAGCAAGTTAGTACCCTAGATTTCATTTGTAATATTTCTAGACTAGGTATTTCACCTTTATTGTACCTTTTTCTACTGAGTTCATATAATCTGATGACTGACCCTTTTACAGTTGCTACAAAGAAACAATAAACACTCGTCTGACTAACCAGGGCATCTAATCATCCCTGGCAATCAAAGGATTTGTAAATGTCACTGCACTTTGTCACATCCTTCCAGCTGCCAGCACAGCAGTGATGGTTTCACTCGAGTGCTAAATTCTCTTGTCTGACCTCCAAACACGGCATACATGAAGAATAAAGGAAACTGAAAGCTGGCATTTTCACACAGAAAATCCTTAATCAAAGTTGTTGAATACGTTTATGTTCAAGAGAGATAGGGTCCCCAATACATTTTAATTAAAATATTTCACACAGCCCATTTTCTTTATTTCTGCTTCATATGATTCTACCTGAATAGAATTTTAGGTCCAAGGTTAACACTTTCCCATGTCCTGTGTATTACTAATAAGCTTTGTAAACTGTAAGCTGTATCATATTTATTGAAAGACAGAATTGATTTCCATCAAAAGTGTTTTCAGGATATAACCCTTATAATGGGAAGAAAATGAGCTGTATCATTTGAAAGGACTGCTTAACATTTCTTTTTTTTTCAGCCTTTGAGTCTTTTTTTTTTAAAAAAAATACTTCTTGTCCTACTTTGTGTAACCATAATGCTTTATAAATGACATAGGAAATTTTAAATATTTTCTCTTGTATTGCTGCCAGTATTCTATCGCTCTTCTGCTTTTCCTCAGAAATTATGGATAAACAAGCAAACGTACATATACCACCATGCTACCTTCCCAATTAANAAAAAAAAAAAAAAAAAAAAGCAAAGAAATTTTGCTGGATTGTTAATTACAGAAATCAGCAATTTAATCTAGCTTTCCAGAAATTCAGTGAAGTGAGAGTTTAGGGCCCAAAAGAAACAAATCAGAAACTCCCGTGGAAAAAACAACAGCAAAACAAATATCAAAAAAACATTTCTGGTGCTGAACTTTTCAGTAAGATTTGTCATCCGATGTGTTTAACTACAACAGATGTCTACTTCAGAGCTGACTGTCCAGACTCACTGTGTTCCCTGACATCAACCATGCCCCAGCAAAATCTTTTTTTAATTAGCTATAAAAGCAGTCTGGGGCAATGATATGGAATGTATATATGTGCATTGTGGTCCAGTTTAATGCCTTTCACACAGTTGGCAGTCTTTAATTTATAGAAGACATTTTAGTGTTTTTTGTTTGATTTATGGGCAACAGTGATTTTTTTTTTTTGCTTAAAATGCAATATCAAAACATTGTGTTAGTATTCCATAGTGGTAAAAAAGGCAAACTAAATGTCATTATTGACTAGGAAGGAAAAAGAAACAATATATTTTTGTATGAATCTATTGCCTGCCTCTGTCTTGCATATTTTTAGAATCTACCTGGACCTTCTACCAAAAAAGTACAGTAGAATCAGAAAGACAGAAAAGGGCAACAAGAATGATCAAAGTAATGGAATAGCTTCGGTATGATGAATGAGTAAATAGACTGGGACTCTATAACCTTGAAAAGACACAACTGAGATTCTACAAAAGACTTTAAAATTATGAGTGGCACAGAGAAGGTGAATAGATGTGATTATTCACTTCTCATGATATAAAAACTAGGCAATTTCACATGAAAATAACACTGACAGGTTCAGAATAAAAAAAAGGTTAGATGAGAGACATACCAGATATTAGACGAAAAGAGATTAGACAAATTCACAGAAGAAGAATAAAAAAGTGATGTATAGTATAAATATTAAAAATGACTGTTGTCTTTGCTTTGAAGAGCTCATTTAACAAATAGAAAGTAAAAAGTATTTGACAGCAGAAAAGCAGGAAATAAATTCAACAATTGGTGAAAATCCCTCCTGTAGGGTCCTTGAAGGTCTTTTAATTGGAAACTTTGGAAAGATCTGAAGAGAAAAAAGGTGTTGTACTGAAAATATAGTTATGTCTATTCTTAAGGTTTGCCACGTTTTGGTGCAAAGGTGGATTCCAGCACAGACACGTCCTCGCGTCACATGTAAAACTCTAAATTCTGCCACCTCAGGAGAGATATTACTCCTTAGAGGCACTGTTCTAAAAAGCAAATGAGATGCACATGTTCAGCATTTTTACCTACAAATAAGGAGAAACTTTTCAAGGATAAAAAAAATTATCTAATACACTAAATCACAGTGACTATTGCACTGTGTTCCTGAAGCAACCAGTAACTTTTTTAGTTTTCACTGGAGAGGTCATACATTATTTATGAGCAAGCCAAATAGCTTTATCTTCAAAGAAAGACCAGAGACTCTCATTGACATCCCTGAGAGATGGCTTCTTTTATTCTTTTCTTTTTTTTTTTTTTTTAATTGAACTATTTATTTAAAGACTTCATTATGAACTTAAGAGCCTCATTTCAAGCACATTGGTGTGAAAATCCTGGTTTTCTTTAGCAGTTTTTCAGCAAGCAGTAGAGTGGAACCTTGTCAGGTAGGAAGGGTGAAATCCATGTGATATTTTCTCCTTTATTAGAATAAAGAATTTCAAAGAAACACATTTTACTATAGAGCTTTTGACAGTGCAGAAGTGTGAGCTCTGCTGTTTCCATAACAGTATAATTAAGCCGCAACCCTGCAAACACTTTATAGATAAGTAGCTTTAGATAGAATTAATATACCCTAATTTTAGCAGTTAAAAAATTAGCATTTAGCTTGAGCTAATTATCCATCTTCACTTTATAGAGACCAAAGAATGGCAGAGGGTACTCCTAAAACAGTTATCTGGGATTAATTGTCATCTGTAGAATCTCATTGACTGAAAAGAGAGAGAAATTATTATTTGGAAGAACAACCAGACCAATACTGAGGTGTTCACCATTCCTAAATCTGATCTAGTCCTATGGGCTACTTTCATTATCAATGATGAAGAAGAAGTACCACCAAAAGACAATTTCTCAAAAATACAAATGGAAGGTAGCTCAAACGAATTACTATCTGAAGATGCCTATTTTTCTGTTTTAACTGTACAAGAAGTGACTAGTTCAGACTTAGACATCTACATTTTACTGTTAAAATCAGACAGGTGAATGCCACTCACCCTTACCTTTCTGTTGCTAAGGCTAAACATATTGAATTAAAGCACTTCTGAAAAATCTCAGCATGCCTCACTTTGCACCTATAGCTATCTAAATACATTTAAATACTTGACTTTCTAAAACTTAGCCTGTTATGTAAAATAAAAGCATTAGTACTTTTTACCTCACAAGGATAGTGAGATTTCAAATGCACTAAAGATTGTGAGGTGACCATTTGTACAAAAAAAAAGGACAAGAGTCAACATGATAAATCTGCAGAATTAAGGTTTTATCATTATATTCAATGTAGCACTGGTGGACACAGTTATTCATTATAGATATAATATATAGAAGTCATTGCATTGCCTAAGTTTTTTTGTCTGTCTCTCCAAAATTCAGGCAATGACTTCCAGAAAATAAATTAGGGCTGGCTGTACTTTTAGACATATACTGAAACTGTATTAATCTCTCTTCCACATATGAAAAATCATTCCATTGATACAGAATGACAGTGACATTACACTCTCATAGACGTAATAAAAATAATGCTCAGTCCCACTTTGATAGATGTTCAACCCTTCTAAATTACACGGTTCTACAGATCTATCATTGCAGGGAAAAAAAATCTTTCAAAAAGAAAAAAAACAAACACCACCACCCCCCTTTTTAATACGCAGAGAAGCTGTTTTATTTGGCAGCAAATAAGAATATAAGCCTTCATTATTTTGTACTAATGTCACATTTGTACACATGCTGCAATAAGACCTAGGTATTTGGAAGTAAGGAATAACAAGACATAAGCTAAGGGGATTCCTCAGAAGGCTATATTATACAATGGTATCTGTAAAAGCATAAAAAGGGAGTACAATGCAAATGAAAATAAAATAGTATCTGACCAGCTTCAAATATGTTATACAAAAAACCATAATTTAATGCGGAAAATAAACAGAACTTTCTTATTTCTTTTTTTTTNTATTTACTCATTTCAAAGGTTTTTCAGTGAAATCTGGTGAAACCCTTCTGTTGATTGCATTCTGCTCCCTGCTGGTTCTTCATACCTCCTGCTTTTGAGCAGAGCACTATGCCTAACAAGTCATGAGAAGTACAGTGGAAACCAAAGGAACACTGGTAGCACTTAACAGTATAAAGGGACTGTACATTCATGAAATGAATTTTAATCTTTTAATCTCTGAGGAAGTTAAACACGAAACTTAGCTGAACGATAGGAAAGTAGAGAAGTTTCTCACACCTTCCCACTTCCTTTAAAAAATAGCAATGGTGGGTTCAATACCTATTTAAGTGGCAGGGATTTATCTTTTACATCCTGTTGCCACAAAACTAAGTTTTTGGGTTTTGTGATCAGTCCAGTTTTTTTTGAGGGGGAGAGAGTTTCTGTCTGTATTTCAGGCTGTTGGTCTGACTTGACAGCAAAATATACATATCAACAAAATTTTGAATGGTTATCACCATTTTTATTCTCAGAACTTATTAAATTTCCTCACCATTCCTTATAATTCACTGAATCCAATGAAAAGGCTCTTAGTTATCCAACATGGAAATTATTAAAACATTTCAGTAAAGATTTTCTTCTGACTGTGCTAAAAAAGGCACTTTTAACACCATTACTGTCACCTGTTTGGTTACATAGTGTACGAGCTTGGGCTGCGATAGAGTTATTCTTCTTTATAGTAGCTCATATGGTGCTGTGTTTTGGATTTGTGATGAAAACAGTGTTGACAACACACTGATGTTTTAGTTATTGCTGAGCAGTGCTTACACAGTGTCAAGGCCTTCTCTTTTTCTCACACGACCCCACCAGCGAGTGGGTTAGGGGTGCACAAGAAGCTGGGAGGGTACACAGCTTGGACAGCTGACCCCAACTGACCAAAGGGATATCCCACAAAAGAGTATGCCGTGCTCAGCAATAAAAGCTGGGGGAAGATGGAGGAAGGGGGGGGACATTCGGAGTGATGGTGTTTGTCTTCCCAAGTAACCGTTATGTGTGATGGAGCCCTGCTTTCCTGGAGATGGCTGAGCACCTGCCTGCCGATGGGAGGTAGTGAATGAATTCCTTGCTTTGCTTGCATGCACAACCTTTATTTTATCTGTTAAACTGTCTTTATCTCAACCCATGAGTTTTCACGGTTCTACCCTTCCAATTCTCTTCCCCATCTTGCTCGGGGGAGTGAGAGAGCGGCTGCATGGGGCTGAGCTGCCTGCAGGGGTTAACCCACAGTACATAGATTCCTAACCTTGGAGAGTAAGTTTTGGGTCTTGAGAGTGGTTAATCTCCAGACTAATCATTCTGTAATTGGAATGTGTGGGAACCCTCTGCCATCTTTCAGGCTAAAAAAAAGGTGTGATGGATTTCTAGGAATATTACTTCGAAGGTCTGCCAGGTAGTGTGATTTCAGAGACAGGACAGGCTATTGAACTGGAACTGTATTCAGTTGCTTTCCCATTTGTCTATAAGTAGCTGTTAACAACTGTTTTGAACTTACAATGCCTCAGTCCCTGTGTAAGAACAGACATAATGACAAACTCTTACTATTCACTGATCTAAAGAATGGAAAGCATAATTGTACTCACTGCTAATAATAATCAGTACTAATACCTAAAAGTAGAAGGTAGATGTATCTTAGGTGAAATAATTCAGATGGTTTCAAAAGATAAGGAACAAAGACAACCACATCTTTATAATTGACGCTACATTAACATTTTCTGGGAGTCTTTCCAGAGAGGTTCGAATTAATGGGATGAGTCCTATGCTGAAAGTAAGGTAAATGCTTAAATTCTTGCCTATCTGGAATGTCATTATGCATTCTTTAACAACTAAAGGTACATCTATTTTTCCTAAAAAAAGCCATTTTAAAGAAGATTTAATGTACTGTAAGGATGTGAATAGGCACATGAAACTATGTTTGGTTATTTTTCTAGAGAAAACAAACAAAAAAAAACTATTTAAGAAGGTTAAATGACTTGCTTTAAAATAGAATTTGCATAGGATTTTTAACAAAGTTTATGTTCTTATAACTGCATTCTGTGAAAATTCAGCATGATAGGTCTTTCATAACTAACAAGTTGTGAGGAACAATACATTTAGCAGGTGCTACAAATAACTTTATATAAATTGCTTTGCTTGTAATGACTTGAAAAATTTGGGTCTTGACATCAAGCAAAGAAATGAGCCAGATAAGCTTTGATGAGAAGGGAGGGTTTTGGTGAGAGCAGAGGCATTTGATATGAATGTTAAGCAAATGATAACACTCCATTAAGTTCCAGTGAAACTCCATTAAGTTCAATAGCACTGGCTTAAGTATCCAGCAATTAGTCATTGCAAGTGAATTTGCTTTTCTGATAATAAACAACCATTATGCACATTTATTGTTTATTAATTTACCTTTTTTCTTTTTGACTTGACAACAAAACCCAAACCTGGCCTTTTGCGTATGGAGTGCGACTGTCAGCGAACATGGAGATGGCCACCTCTGCCAGTTCACTGCTTATGGTAGGGGTTTTTTCCCTGTAGAAACACGCGCATACTAAATCTGCAAAAAGATGTGGCAATAGCTGAAATAATTTTAACTCTGTAACTTTTTAGCTGCTAAGCTAAAAAGTCAGTTGGCCTTGACTGCTTTTTTTCAGTATGGAGCTTGCTTACTCACTCTCAACAGAAATTCTGTTTTATGGGTCAATAATGTATTTCCCTCCCTACAGAGCTTAATCAATTGCCTTAGAATCCCAGGGCAGGTTATGCTTTTGTGAATCTGTTCCCAATCAGCTCAGCTCTTTACCTTTAATTCAAACTGAAGGATGTAATATGTCCTTTTCTCAACTGATGCTGTGTTTAGTTGTGTGTGGGGGGGTTTCTTTATTTCTTTATTTTTCTCTGAATTACAACTTGGGCTGCAATACTGAAATATTCTCATATAGATACCCTCAGTAATTAAGCAAACCACGTATGTACCTAAATAGCAAACATAATCAACCTTCATCAGTAGAGGCTAACTGGATAATGCCGAATCATTCTTAACTTTTCCTCACTTCCAGATGAAAGCTTGTGTTAATCTAACCACATCATGCTTCTGAGGACTCAGTCACTTCTCTGAAGAAATCATTCTGTAACAGGAAAATGTAATCAGACATGTTAAACTTTTCATTAGGTTCTGAACTAGTTACTGACAGCAGGAGAAATATTTATCTTTGATTAAATAAGCAGCAGCAGGATAATGTCCTCTAGTCATAGATGAGGACACAGGATAAACCTTTTGACAATCTATGGAAAAGCCATCACATTGTAAATAGAAAGGATGAAAGAAAAGCTTGTCTTCTTCTACGCTCTGACACACTGTACAGGAAAAGAAGGAGTTAAAGAACTACTATTTTCTTCATGTAATGTAGCTGCATTCGTATTAGGAGATTGTAGGTTTTGTACCCCTGGGACTAGAGTGTGAATTCTGTCTTTGAGCCTTGGTTGAATCAATATGAGGTATGGGTTTACTCATTGCAACTGTCCCCAAAATATTGTTTCTGGCAATTGCAAAGGTCAATAGACTCTCAACACTTTCCTTTATCCTGCACTCATTCCTGTGTCTGCAGCACGATTCCTTACTTCACAGTTCTTTAAAGTTAACAAAACTGTCTCTGTTCACTTAGCATTTTCCTGACAACAGCACAGCAGGAGAAGAGAAAATTGTCTTTGTGAGTTTTTCATGCACTCACTGCAATGGAAACAAAGGGGAAGGGACCCTTTGGAAGCTCTAGTTAATCCTGCCTGCAAAAGCAGCACCTATTTCTAGTTTAAGCACGTAATCTATCTGTATATACCTATGGAATTATTTATACAATCTCCCTGTACCAGTCTTTATTCCTGTCTATGCCAAATATTATTCCTCAATATTTCCTCGGTTGACCCTACAATTAATTTCAAACAAAATTTAGCCATCCCTCTATGCATTCTTCTTAAATTCTGCCAGCACTCTATCAAGGCAGCCAAATTACACTAAGTTAACACAAAAATTGTTGCTGGCCATGACTAATGACTGCCAAAAACTACACAGCCCACTTACTACTACTGAGGGGCAGTAGTAAGAAATCTTCTGGCATCTCATTCAAAATTGGAATGCAACAAAAAACTTACCTGTCTTTTTGTAGGGTAAAGCCTGTTGTATAGCCCAGTATTTCTGTTTGAGCTGTGACTGTACATGGACTGGAAAAAATAACATGTTTGATTCCTGGCTTTTCTGTTTTCTGTAGTTTCCAAAACATTTTCCCTGAAAGCCTGGTGTCTACGTTTGTCTTTTATTCTCTTCTCAAGTTCTGTTTTGAAGCAAGGTTTCAACATCACTATATAAACTGACATTGTTCATATTATATAACTTTACTAGTTTGGGAGCATGCCAAAGTTTGCATCCCCAGCACAACCAGCATACATTTTGACAGGTAGCATGTGCTATCCCCAAACCATTCTCTTCAACATTTTGGATGAAGCTATACTTTCTGTAGGTTAGAAGACCTTAGCTGTATGGATGCATACTATATTGCACTACCTGGCCTGAGGTTTTGACTAGAATAGATGCAGCCTCATTGTTTCCTTCATCCTACTCTAGTTCCTGGCATCCCAGTGTTGGATTTTCTGTCACAGCTATCCAGGAAGACTGGGGCAGGACTTCTCAACGTTGCTCTTCATTTCTGGAAGTCTACTGTTCCAGGCAACAACCCAGTTTGTCTCCTCCAAGACACAACTCTACAATAATCTACAAACATGGCAAATTAGCAAAAACAGTGAGTCAGTACTTGCAACCTCCAAAACCAAGACTGTGCTTGAACCAGTAGCCTTAAACATACCTATGAAGTAGTTGGTAACCTGCCCTGGGACTCTTTGCACTTACCATATTCTGAGAATGATCCTGAAGTAAAATAACGTAATTTTGCATTGCCTGGAACATTATTGTATTTTATACACATACTACATACTTTTAATCATCCAAATCTATATATTTATATTGTATGTATCACATGTAAGGTTATTTATGTTGTATGCATGGATATTATATATGTAGTTATTTATGTATTGTGTGTATATATGTATCATATATACATATATATACACATACATACACTTTTGAAATGGACTTATTTATTTTCTGGACTTTTATGTTTGTATTTTTTCCTTGTGTTTAGCGGCTGTATTTAATAATGACAGAATAGTACAAATTGTTTTTTGTATAATGCATTCATTTGTTTACAGCATTTGCATTATTATGTCTGTATTTTATTTTAATTTCAAGAAAAGATTATTGCAGAAGAAAAGATTTCTGTATGTTTTAAAACGTGATATTTTTGTCTTCCTCTTCTCAAGCTTTACTTGCTTGATTTTACACTTAAACCTCAATAGCTAAAAAAATAAGACAGCCATATGAGAAATAAGACAAACATTAATAACTCAATTTTACCATTTGAAAACAATCTCTTTTAGAACACCAAAAAGTAATCTGTTTGAAACCATAAATTGTGTAAATTGGTAGTGATGTCTCTACATGATGCTACATGAGAAGCAAAGACTACTGGACAATACAGATCTATTAAACAGTATGTAACATACAAACAAAACAATACCTACCATGTCATGTCTTGTAGGTTAACAAAAGTTGAAGACAGAAGAAAAACCCTATTATTTCTTCCTTCCTGCCAAAGTGAGATTGTTCCCCACAGTATAATTTTCTAGTGGTTTGCTCGGTCTCATTTTAAATTATTCTAACAATGGGGCTTCCACTACTTCCCTTAGGAAGTGTAACCATAGATGACAATTTGACATTCACATTACACTCTAGTCCCTAGATGACACAGTTCAGTGTAATGTGACATAAGATTTATTGTGATGGACTCCAACATTTGACAGGCTCCAGTACAATGTAAAGTGCTGTAAATGTGTGATTTAAACAATGTTTAAAAAACCTGCTATAGCTATAAAGCAAAAGTGGCTGAAAACCTTTGGAAAATAGAATAAAATAAAATAAAATAAAATAAAATAAAATAAAATAAAATCTCTCTGAGCATTAATTTTACATACAGTGTATTGATGAATATTGGCAAACACTCCTGTTACCATGTAAATTTGGTTGGCTAGGCTCTAGACAGGATGAACAAAAGTGTCAAAATTGAAAAATATTTAATTTTTTTTTTTTTAATTTTTAAAATTTTTAAAGCTTAAACTTTTGAATGTTAAGAGACTAAAGCCTGTATTGTGAAACGTGTTTAATCTCAGAGAGATGAAAATAAGAATCTAACAGCATTTTCAAAAGATGCCTACATGTCTAACTGCATATTCAGATGTTCACTGACTTTAAAAAAACAGGTCTTAGATGTTAATGGCAGGTATTTGCAGATTTTAACTGCTGGTTGTACAAATCTTTGTGTCAGCACTAGGAAGAAGATGCAGAGATGGAGGAAGAAAAGTCATTTACCTTCTGACAGCAGTGCTGGTAGGGTATTAGCACTGACCAGTGGGTTTAGATGTGATATTGTAAACAAACACTACAAGCAAACAATAAACAGGCAAGCAAGAAGAACTGAGCAGTCAGGAAACCAGTGGAGTCCAAACAGAGGAATGTGGCTGGCACAAGTGTACTAGCGTAACAAGTGTAGTAGGTAAAATGAACAAGCTTTGTGAGAGCCATCAAGTCTACTTCATACAGGGACTAATGAAGAAGACACTCGGTCATGCTCAAGCATACAGCTAGTGAGCTACAACTGGGAAACTGTGGATCACACAATACTGTTTTTGCCACAGCAATGATTTTATAATATATGACAGCTCTTGCAGTCATCTAATCTAATCCCTATGAAAACATGCTTTCCTCTCCAGCCCACTCTGCAGTTTTGCCTCTTTTGTGTCTTTGTAGCCAATCCTCTACTGTGTCTGAGGGGTTTGTAATGATTACACAAGAAGTCTTTGGCGTCTCAGACTATAAATAGGATCTGTCTTGTCCTTATGGTCTGTGAATCACTTCTTCTACTTGAGCAACTCATTTATCTTCACATGGAAGAAATCATTTTGACTTCTTACAGAAAATGAAATATACGACATTCTTTACAGGTCACAGCCATTGTGTGATAAGGCACAGATACCAGTGGTTCAATCACTTATTAGAATATGCATTCTTACAGTGTTACCCTATTGCAACTAGATTCTTCCTCAGTTGCCAGAGGGCAAAAGGCCCTCCTGATCTTATGCTGCCCCTTTAGACTACGACAGTGGGGGAATGCCAGTTCCCACAGCCAAAGACACAGAAAAGAATGAGGCTGCAGAGCGTCGTGTCCTCCCAGCTTTATCTCCCCAGGCTAGGAGGTGAGGTATTCATTTAAAATAAAGTCAAATGGAAGACTTCTTTGGCACAAGAAAAAAACACAGTACAAACCTGCATCAATATGCTCATGAAAAATCTCTGCTCGCTCTGTTTCTGCACCTCTTGTTTATGAACTCTAGGTGATATTGGGGATTATTTTCATTGGCTTAAAGTTATAATATATACTTTTAATTTTTTTGGGGGGGTTGTAAATACACAAAGTATTCACGCTGAAGAGAGTTCTAAGAGACCCACCTTTTGCTGACTACAAATTGTCTAAGGTTTACAGGGAACCAGAAACTCAGCAAATTTTTGCATTTAAATTTTATATCATTACTCTCTACATTTTCTTTTGAAAGATGTGCCTAAGTGTTAGCTATTGTAAACTAGGCTTTGAATAAAATATTGAAAGGGTGATTTTCAAAGCAAGTAGGAAGCCCTATGTGTCAGACTGTAGATCTGAAGAGCATTGTCTCAAAAAGGAATACGCAACACATTTATCAAAACTGAGAATGCTTTGCATTTCTACAAAAAGTCTTTTGTACAGGGTGCACTACAGCTCAAGCAACATGTTGCAAAATATCTATTTTGAGAAGGAGATATGTCTTAAAAACTGTGAAGATTGTCTGCTCAGGAGTAAGAAGAAATCCAGAGGTGTTTTGTCAGTCATAAAAATACACTCTAAAACCAATTTGCTTTCTCTTACTTGCCTTTGGAAGGAAAAAGAATCCCAGTTTTCTAAAGTTTAAAAATGCCTGAAAGGTGGTGTTGGCATGTTGGTTTTTTCTTTTTATTGATAATACCTATTTTTTATAAATGCTCAAAAGTCCTAAAAATTGAAAGTTTAAGAAACATACTAAGGAATGAAAAAGTTTCAGGAGGATGTTACTTAATTTTGTTCAGTTTCTCTCACTATTACAAGTACCTGCTTAGTTCTCATGTAGTCAGAGAAGTTATTTTCTGGCAATCATTTCCAATACTGTTTCAAAATAAGTCTTATATTAATTAATATAATTGTTATATGCCTTACTTATGACAATGTCAAGATATTTAGATATTGAACCTGAGTACTAATGTAAGAAGCAATATGACTAGCAAAATAACACACACTGGAGATTTAGTTCATTTGCATTTTTTAAGGAATTATGTCATCAAATGTAGTAAATCAAACCCAGTTTTAGAGATAGGCAATAAGAGGAGATAAGAGATTATGTAATGATTTTTCAAATTTTAAAACTCTCCTCAGAAATTATGTTTAAAAATACATTAAAAGACTAAAGTAATCTTTTTAATAGAAAAAAAAAATGAAGCCATTTATGACCGAGTTTTAATGCCTCTTAAGTTTGGCTGGAAAAAAAAGAGATCTCAGCAATGCTGTGTATGATAGAAAAAAAAAAAAAAAGAAACTCCGCAGTTTTTAGGTATCCACTGGTAATTTTTGGCCACTAGAAAAAGCAATCAGTCACGTAAGGCATATCAATTAATAAATTGCATATTAATAGGTTGAGATATTATTACAAAGACCAGCTAACCAAGGCACTGAATTGATGAAAGAATAACATTCTGAATTCAGCCACTCTTGTGAAGATAGGCTTTTTTTTTTTCCCTTAGCAAGAAAATAAGATAGAAATAAAATATAACTAACGGGCACCACCAAAAACTTTTCACCATGTGACCACTTCACTGCTTTCATTTCAGGGAAAAAAAATATAATAGAGAGCAAATTGATGAACTGAATACAATGAAGAAGCAGCAGTTTTCCAACTTAGTATTGCTTCTTCATCGTGAGTGGAACAGACATTTCAGCCTGTGTTGCCAGAGGCTGAGATGTATGTTAGGAAAAAGATCATTTGATACTTCTTCCAAAAACTGATATACCTGGCCCTTGGTCAGACAGTTCAGTCATTTCTGTGCTCCTGTATAACATATAAAAATATATTAGTCATGCTGTATAATATTGTACTTCAATATTAAAAAGACACTGTAACTTGAAAAAAATAATAAATTCTTCCTTCTAATAATAAAATAATTGGAAACTCCATCCTTGAAGAGGCAAAATATAATATTCTTGATAAACAGAGAGGAAAAGCACAACTGAAATTTTATTTAAGATACTTATCATTAGTCTGTCTCCAAATCCTGACTGCATAGAAAAGTATTTGTGTTGTCATACGGTTTACTCAAGATTAGTCTCTTCAGTGAAATTCTGAACTGTTAATATAATTTGTACTCACTGTTTCTGGAAATGCAGACTTTCATCTTTAGTGCTAAGAAACACCTTGAGAGATAATTTTTAAGATTTACCCTAAAAAACTTTATTTATGTAGCAAATCACTCTACGTTGTAATTTAAAAAAATAAATTAATTGAAAGTCAATAGGGGGACAATTCTTTTTCCTTGTCAGTTCTATTACTTGCAATTAAAATAAGTGTAGGGCTATACCTATAAAGAGAGTTTTTCTAATTCATTCTACAAATTCCAATGCTGTGCCATGGTGGTTCTTTTCTGAACCTGAACACATAAACCAACGATGTTCAGAATAAAACTTAAGAACAATGGTGCAATGGAAATTTAAGCATTCTAAATCTGAGTATTTGAAGCTATGAAACTCATTCTTACCTGTATACTGGGTAATTTCAAGCAGACTTTTTTGAAAGCCGGGCGTCTAGACTGCGGCTAAATTACTGTATAAGGAAATGATCAAAGTTTATTCTCAATAATTTACTTCTCCAGTAACACAAAACTTGGCCTTCTAACCTTCATTGACGTTACTCAGGATCAAAGAATGTAAAATTAGAGTAATGCATCAGGCATTCTCTTTTTAATTGTTACATGAATAGTGGCTTAGAATTCAACAATAAACCTCTCATTGCAAGGTTGTCCAACATGACACATGTTGAACAAATGTCCTAACTGTAGCTGTTCTGCTAAGTATTGTCTGGATTCCAGTTCCTTATTCTCTGGATCAGAAACTGCAGGTTCTTTGTATTATGTACTAACACAATAGCAACAAGCGGTTTATAAAAAATACACTAGCGCATAGGCGACAATGCAAGCTCTACATTAAAGGCAAACATTTATAAACTGGATGCAAGGTAAAGAATGAGTTTAAAAATTATTTCCAAACTTGAGTAAGGGTAAGAGAGTATTATGTGAATAGCTCATAGTTCTTGGATATCTGTTGTGCTCTGTAGTCAGTTTTCTTTATTCTAGTACTTGCTGCAGAAAAGGTTACTGGTTATCTGCATTAGGACAAATGGGGAATCTTAATGCTTTCTTTTAATTAACTGCTTTTTCTCAGTATTGCTTAATTACTGACTTGAAAGGGAACAGAATATGGCATTTCTCTCATTCCCACCCACTCCCCCCCACCCCCGCCTTTTGTAAATTGTCTTTGTTGCACCCTTTTGCACTCCTGGAAATTAGTTCATACAGATTTATTTCCTTCGCTAATCATATTTCTGGCTGTTCATGCTTTGCTTAGAACTTTCTTTTTTACCTGAATAATTATATGAGGACAGAATCATTGCTTGGAGCTTGCCTAAGGCATCGCATCTCAACGCAGAGGATTGCCTGAGCCCTAGTTTTACCGCAGTACGCATTCTCCCTGCAGAACAGAGTATGCATTCACTCAGCCAGATTCCTCCGTTCAGCCACTACCGTGTTCAAAAACCCAGAGGATGTTTTCTTTGCATTCAATCACTTTCTTTCCATTGTCTGAGTTGTTCTTTCACGCTTCCTTTCATTTCACTTTGCTTTTGCTTTTGAGCAATGCCTTGATCAAACCATCTAGGGGTTTATTAGATTATAAATCTTATTATTGTTTTAAATAACATTTTCTATTGTACTTCAGCTCTGCTTAGAACCATGATCCTGCGAGGCCCCGAGCACTCTCAACTTCTTTCTGAGTCATGACACAAGAGCTGTCAGTGTTACCAGCTCTCTACTTTGAATGACAATTTCATTGAGCATCAAAATAGAATTTACAGTGAGGAGTGTGACTTAATTTGGATTCAAAAGTTAATGCATTTATGAACATTTACTGTCCATCATTTTTTCTTATTTAACTTTTTGCCTAAAAGTATACATATATGAAAATTCATCTGAATCAACAGTGGGAGAGAAAAGAAAGTAACTTGGACAAAAGAAAAAAATAACAGATATAGTCTTTCTTGCTCACTGAATAAATTTGAACATGATAAGTGTCAGATTATTCCTTAGATATTTTTTCTATTTGCTGCATTTCCCTTAGATGACCCTTTAATTGACAAATAGTTGTCAGAGGTTATTTTATTGATGTTAAACACATGTGAAAGTCAAATAGCATATGGTTTACTGTGTGACTAACATTACCAGTCAAAAACGTAGCACAAAACCTGTTGATGCTCCTAGTAAGATGGATTTGCTGCTGATGGCAGTGATGTTATTTGCACAGTAGTTGTTTTCTCATGGAGGCATTGCAAATACACCTACAACTGTGCATTCAATGTCATGGCCTTTTCAGCTATGAAAAATCTCACTAAGTTGAACTAGGATAACTCTTAACTGTACTTGTCTGTCTGAAGCAGTTAATGAGTTCATGAGTATATTTTAGATTGTAGGAGAATACAGTAATGTAATTATGCTGATCAACTTTTAGACAAGAGCTCCATCAAAGACTGGTGACATGATTCAAACACAGTTAGGAACAGTATCCAGAAATGCCTTAGGACATAGACTTATTGTAAGACAAGGCACCAAGAAAAGGACTCTTTCTAAAATGGAACTCGTGCAGTCTGGCAGCCAGCCTGGATGCTGCTTCACTTTCTTCCCAGGATACTCATCCAAGGTTCTGCACTATCCCTGCTGATATGCAGTTATTAAGAGAAAATGTAGTTCAAATGTTAATGTAAACCTAACTGAGTCTTTCCATAACCATAAGCAAGACAAGATTTGTGGGTAAAGAAAATACTTTATTGAGCGACAAAAATAGATGCGTTTTCTGGCACAGCAAGCATTTCTTCAAGTCTGGAAGAAAAGCAACAAAATTCAGACATAAATGCAAGGTTTTGATATTTTTATGAGGTTTATTAGTTAGATTATTGAGAGAAAAAAGTAAGCTGCACACTTGAGGTGGGGAGGATTAACTAAGGGGAAAGATGTGGTTATTTTCTATGACAAAGGGAGCAGGACTTTTTTAGCATACAGCACAGGACAGAACTCAGAACATATGGGCATTAAGAGGTAGAATGAGAAAGTGTGAGAAAAAGATTATGATATGTCACAAAACCATAACTTTATCCCATGATTTGACATCCATGGGAGTGATGTGTTTGAGTTCTCAGGCTCAACTTCCCAGGGCTTTTGTAGCTCTCTCTAAGGATGAGAGATCAGTGGTTGGGTGGTTATTTTTCAAGATGCAATTTTCTACTGATAAATGACCAGTCCTTTGGTTGGGATTGTTTGTGTGTGCATGCCAGGCCCTGACTGTGACCCCCAGCCCCAGCACTCCCAGGGTTTGGCAGCCAGCGCCATCGTCTCAGCTGCATGGCTGCATCTTGGCTCTGTCCCTCACCACCGCACCTGGCCATGCCCCTCTCCTGATTGCTGCCATGACGTCCCTGCTGGGCCTTGGGCTTGTGTGCCATGGCAGGGGGTCTGCCCTTGCAGGGCTGTGACTGACCCTAGTCCACAAACCTGGGCCTGCTCCACTCCCACTGTGGGGCCAGGGGGCTGTTCATGGGGTGAAGGCACCCTCGGCTCCCACACCCTGCCCCTGCCCAGCACCCTGCCCTGCAGCTCCTTGGCAGGTGGCATCTGCTTGTCATAAGGGGATGCGGATGGTTCCAATGGAAAATTTGTGGGTTTTTTCTCACCACAGTAGCTGGCTTAGCAAAACATATCAGCTTTCTGAGAAGATCCTGCCCTGTTTAAATTCCGAGATAATCAAGACTGTAACAGCACTTCCATACAACATCATTTCTTTAGATCTTTCTCTCATGTCTGTATCACTTAACCAATGCTGATGCATTTCAATATCTTCCTTTTTTATTCAGCTTTGGCCATCAGCCTTTGCCTTGAGGACATTGTAGACAGTCTGTTCTCCCACTCTGAGTCTGAACCACTTCAGTTTCGCTTCAGGTCCCTGTCCTTCTTTACCCTGGACTCAGATATTCAAGTCGTCGTTCTCTTTTTGCTCCCCAGAACAATAGGTATCGGGGAAGGCCATCAAAGCCTCACCTGAGAGACCTCCTCATGGTCATTCCTAGGTCTGTTGCTCTTCCTCTTAATGTAACAGACTTTCCCACCCCCTAGACACCTGTCATATTTTTGCCTGATCACTGACCAACCACAAGATCCATTACAATGAACATCACCTAAAGAACGGAGCACAAACTTGGTAATAGGAATGAGATCTGTGACTTATTAAAGACACCTTACAGCTTCCCTGAGATGTCAGGGTGAAGAAAGGTGCCCAAGCATCCTCCTGGAAGTTTCTTCAGCATGTCATTGCTACTCTTCAGCAGGGATGATCTCTCAGACACTGTATGGACTACTTGCAATCCAAGCTCATTTTTTAACCCCAATCTGCTATTACTATTCTGTTAAAATTGACACCCATGAGGCATATTTTACAAGACTTGCCAGTCTCTGGAAACATGATATGGGAAGTAAACCAAACAATCCAGAAATGGCATATATCAGGAAAGAGAACAGAACTCATAGGGAACGGGTCATAAAGTTGAAGATTTGAGACTTGATGTAAATACCCTGAAAATCTACGGTGTACTTAAGTACATGAAAAAGTGGTCTGTGTCAGTAAGCATTTTGTTTCAGAATATGACAGAAGGGAGTCATAAAGTTTGCAAAGTGCTACTGAAAAGGAAAGCAGCCCCTGGTGCCAAGCAGATAACTGATGCTTAAACAGCTGTTAAATGTTATGTTCTAGACTGCAGCCCTAATACAGAATTTGCCAACGAAAGAGTATTAATAATAATAAAAAAATTTGCATGTTTATAAATTCTTTCAGCTAAGGATCTCTATGTTTGATGTGCAGTATGCAATGGAGCTTCAAAATACATTAGTAATACAGGCACATGATTGAATGCTCTTCATGTAGACTGAGAAATAAGTTTTACATAAAATAGTGGAAATGAAGGTTACACAGCAAAGACTAAAACATTTGGGATTAAACTCCTTGATTTTCTATACTGCATTCCTATGCAACAAACAAAAAATTGCTGTAATGTATTATTTAAACAAGAAGACCAGTAAGTTGGAATGACTAACTTTCTACTCTTGCAAGTGTGACATTTACTCCCGAGGTGTAACTTTTTTAGCTTCGGATGTACTCAGAATGCCAATATTTTTATAAATAATTTTGTTTTATTTGTAAATTCTCCTTGTCAGATAATGTTAATGGACAGATCTTCTAATTGTCTGTGTATTTATTTGTTACAGTTGTATTTTATTGATAGCAATAACAATAATCATAACACTTAAGTACTTTTTTTTTCCCTTAACTGAACACTATGCTCTACGAATGTCTTCCTAAGAATGTTTAAACACCCCTAATCCTGGCTGGGATACTGTGTTAATTGCTTTAAAGGGCAAGAAGGTGTGGTATAATATGTTATTTATGTTGCTGGTCCTTTCAGTTACAAATTCACTTTCCCTATAGATGATATTCATCAGACATGACCTTAGCTGCAAATGAGTTAAGTTAGTCATAATCTCTTCCCAGTCACAAAAGAGAATGAGGCACTTCCTCAGGAGAAGCCCACTTATCTAAGCATCCACCTCTCAGACCCAAGTCTTTCTATGATTGCAGAGAAACCTTAAACAACAAATGTAAATTAAACTTTTAGATGACTATGGAAATTGAGATGAACCCCACCGTAATTTTCCAATTAATTTGTAGCAAAATGAGACGCATTCTCACTTTTTCCCTCCAAATGACATCACAAGATATGATAATATAAATAATGACAAAAATAATTTGGAATGAAACTATAGAACATGGAATTATATTATGGCTTGTAGAGTTATTGTATCAGAAAATTTAGTTGGCTAAGATTTTGCTTAAAGAAATAAGTCATTACTAATCCACTTTACAATGATCATATTTCAAGGCACCACTGCTGAGGTCTTGATCTTTGGTTGCATACAAGGAAGATTTTGAAGATCCATGGAGCTGCCATATAGACCCACACTATTTGATTTTAAGAGCTGCAGAAGTGAATTTATTTTGCCTCTGTCTCTGTCATACCTAAGGGGCCACCTTTGACACAAGTCCTCTCATTTGGCAAAAAGCATTCTGTATGGAATCATGCAACATCAGGCTCAGAGTTTCTAATCCTTCAAGTCATGCTGCTCTGTTATGGACAGGGAGACTATTGCCATGGGTGTCAGTGTAAGCAGAATCATACTCCCTTCATCAAACTGAAAGAAAATCAACTAAACATTTTCCCTTTTCACTGTAAAAATAGATGCTTAACCAATTTTTGGGTCAGAAAATCTCCTGTGTTCTGTAGGTTTTCTCAGATTTCTCTAGTCATATTGCATACTGTGTCTTATGAAGTGCCTGAGTGTATAAAATATTATTTATTGGACAAAAGACAGTTTTGTAAATAATACAACATACAACTACAAATATATATTTATACTAGTGTATCAAGAGGGACCGATGTTAACAGAAAATCTGCGTGAACAGAGTATTAGGGTGTGTTTTTCAAACCTCTTTGAGATTCAGTACAACTTCTTTCTAATTATATGTGTTCTGTATATGTACATATAAATTTTGTAAATGGCTTGAGCATGCCAAATATTCTTGTTTTAATTATAATAAATAAGAGTGATGCTTTAAAGAGTGAAACTTTAATGTTAAATTCAATTTAACAATAAAATGAAATCAGCAAGAGACACTGGATCTTTCTTAGTGAAAAGCAAATGAAATATTATATTTTGTAAAAGTGTACAGAGTAACAAGAGAATCCTAAAATCTGTCCAGGACATCAGAAGAAAACAAAAGCTTGCAAAGAAACAGAGCACAGTTGTACATCAGTATTCAATGATGAAGGTTTTATTTTATTTTCCTAATTTTTTTGAAGAAAAAAAATTATTGCAGCTGAAATAACAATCTTGAAAAATATGTCTTACATTATGAGATGGAAAATTTGTTCCAAGTGAGAAACCAAAACAAAATAACAAGGAAAAAAACTCTTGCCACAGCTCAGAGTACTACAGTTTTACACATTAGAGATGGGGGTAAATTCAAAAGTTTTGTGATGTATTTCTTTTCTTAATAGACAAACTTATTTCTCCTGAAGTATATTAAATTATGTCTAAGCATTTGATATAAGGATTGTACATACTTATCAATAAAAGGTTTTCTCAGTTATTTTTTTTATATTTTTTAAAATGTATTTTCTGCTTTAAAGGAGCTCTGCAACAATGTCTGGAACAAATCTATGATTAAGCTAGAAAGTCTGAAAAAATCTCATTTGTAATAAAATGAAAAAAGCCACTTTTCTGGAAACAAGAACACGTTTATGTTGTTATTTCTAGGCTAAAAATATTAACAATTTGAAAGCTGGCTTGTAAAGGCATCCTTTCTTACACTCAGTTAAGATAAAACTATTATAATCTATCTCACCAAAATGTGTGATTATGGGGAATTTAAAAGTCAGTGCTTGATTTTGGAAAAAACATATTGCTCTGTGATCTGCTGTGTTGGGAGAGAAACACATAGCTGCAGTGTACAGGAGCAGACAGGAGACTGGATTATGACACAGAGAGTGACAAAACCTCATTTATTCTGAAGATGAAGTCTTGATTTCACCAGAAGAATGTCTGGATTCAGTCTGAACAGGGTCAGTAGTGGGTGTTCCCCCTCCTTCTGACTTTAAGTAACTCCCCTCTTACCTCAGCTCCCCTCTCCCCCCCACAAGTTATCTGCTTTGAATAATCATTGTGGATTCAAGTAACTATTCGTAAAAGAAAAGATTCTATCATATAAGTGTTTTGAAGGATTTTTATTTTATGGTTATGACAGCCTACTGGGCTGTTCCATTTTCTTGTTCCCTGCTTGTTAACTTCACTATAAGGACTGAACTGATTAATGACCATGGTCATTACAGAGAACTGGGGGAAGCAGATAGATGGCTAGATGGATGGACAGATGTGTCAGTTACATCCAGTTATCATTCTCTGATGTGTGTGAACACTGGAACTAAGTCAAGTATAAAAATGAATCACCGCAAGCAACAGCAAAATGAAGATGTGCGCCTGTAAGTTTATGTTTCTGTTCATGTCTTTTTGCATATACATGTTCTTTATATACGTTGAGTTATGTATATGCTTGTGAGCAGAGAAGTATTTATATACTATATATGTAAATATATGTATATATATTTATACATGTATAAAACATCGGTACATGTAGAAAATATGTGGGTTGTTTATGTATATACATATATACACATACTAAATATATTAAGTGTATAAGATTGTATAAAATATTTAAGTTTTCTTTTCTTATGTAAAACCTTGAGTCCAGCAACACACCAAGTCCATTGTCCTTTATTCAGTGCATAATTAAAACTGCCTGTAAACCTCATAAGCCTCACAAAATCAAATAGGCATCTGATGTGCTTTGCTAGAAAGTGGTGTAAACACTAAGTGTGAGTCCAAAGTGTTCCCTAAATGATCCAAAGATTTATTATCTTCAAAAGTTTATAATTTTCTAATTTTTTTTTAAGATCTATTTTTGCTGAGAAAGCATCCAAACTACAGGATGCTTTCATTTTACAACAGATGCTTAAGGGTCTTGTTAACACATATATCCTTGAAAAAATTAAGTCCAGGTGTTTTGAGCTACAAAAGAGAAGAAATTAACTTTGCGGGTAAGTGGAAAACAGGTTGGTTTCAATAAATTTTGTTTAAAAATGAAATCTGTTGATCAGTTTTAATGATGTAGCATATGCTGCTATTGATCTGAAATTTGCATCAAGTGATTTGTCACAGTGGTTCACAGCACTTAGGGAGAGGCAGTAATATATTGGGGATGCTGACCCCTAGATCACATTGGTTTGGGTATACTGAGAACAATTCATAAGAAAAGCAATGACATCTACTATCTACCCCTCTGTTTTTAAAATCTTTTCCTAGGACTCATTAGATTTGGAAAGAGAGTATGCTTTACCTGACAAGATGCTAGGAATGACCTAGAGCATCTCAACCACCATCTGCAGCCCGTTAGCTGCACAGCTATTCAGGAGGAAAGGGAGGTCCTTCAGAGTTTAATGAATGAGGTTAATGAGGGGAAAATACTGCAATAAGATAAGAAAAGGGTTGTGATCAGCCTTAATAAAAATGGGATGGAAAGCAAAGAAGCAGAAAAAGAAATTTTCAAAGAAAAACAAATGCCTGTTCAGGATGTGAAGGTTGTAAGCAGATAAAGAAAATGGTGGGGAATACACCTCCAAGACCAGTGAGGCTGAAAAGGGAAAAGCAGGTAAAAATCATATGGCCTGGGATGTCCTGTTTCAGTTCACTGCTATTAAGAGACTATTGTTCTGTAAGTACAGGTATATTGAACTATATTGGCTATATCTGTACTGGCAAATAGTGAATGGGTCCAGCACTGAAATATAGTTGTCCACACCATTAAATTCTTATAATGGACTCAGACACTGTTTTGGCTCAGGCAAATCTGTGATGCCTCCAAAACTTCCAGGCATGCACAGGAGTTAACACAGGCCAGGTATCATTTCTGTAGGCAGTTTGGATGTAGCTAATATGTTTTGAAGCTTAACGGTACTAGGGTAAGTGGACCATGTCCATGATTTCAAAGCCAAATAATATGTCTTAGCACTACCGAGTTTACCATTATGTAGCTACAATGGTTCAGTCAAACTCTAAAGTGTTTTCTCAGGAGGTGACAGCTGTTTTTTTTCTGCTGTCCTGGTAGCACCTGAATAAGAAAAAAGGAGCCTAAGAACGGCAGGCATCTGTCCATTAAGCTCATCCAATTAAATGGAAGTACTATAATGCATTTCACACTATATAGTTTGCCAACAGTAAGAGTGACAAAACAATATTCTCACTCTGTAATGCATTATATTTTAATGACACACTCAAGGCATTTAATGAAATACATGTAGTGATTACTGTTGTAGAGATGACCTGATGCTCTTTAAAGTCAGCAGAAAGCCTGCTGTGAAGTTCATGTGTATTAAGCCTAAGGATGGTAATTTGACATAGAATTGGTGAAAGAAGGACTACGAAGTTTTTAAAAATCTCAGCTGTATATTACCTGCTGAGATCTTTTGATAATCTGGTTGCTTAGTTTGGTGCTTCAGTAACAACAACGTTCTGAAAATTCAGGCCTTAAACTAATCATTGATAGTTGAAAAAATATAGGTGAAATTCTGGCCCTATAAGAGTTTTATCATTGTCTTAATTTGGACTAGAATTTTAAAGATGTTTTATCTCCTCTGTTAATTCTGCATTTGTTTATTTTGCTTTCACTTTTTCTTTCATATACTTTGTTTTTAAGATTAAAAATATACAGCAAGTGGACCCTGTTCTGACCTGATTATCTCATGGCTGTGAATCCTGTGTTCAGCGAATTCCAAAAAGTACAGTTTCTAACACAGTATTGAATTATTTCTGTTGTATGTTTTCCAAACATTTTAATTTAAATGTAAATTTTAATATCATAGTTGACTTTTTATATATAGCAATAGTGTTGAGCTATGGTTGTATAACCAATTCCATATAAAGGTCTTTTTCAGTTTTAACTTTAAACTACATATAACTCTGAGAATCTATCACTTTTCTAGGCTTTAATTTTCCATGTGTGATCTCAGTTTGTTTTCTTTGTTTTCTTTCATCTCTTTGGTTTGAGCAAATATTTTTTATACTTTTCTGGAAAGAGGATGAATAAATAGTTCCCCTTCCATTAAAAACCGTCCTACAGTGTTGCTTCTAAATAGCTTTAATATTGATTTTAAATAAACTTAGAGAAAAACATACTAAATTAAACAAAAAAATTCAGGAAAATTATTGCCACTGATCAACAATACCATTTTCTTATTCCACAGAAAATTGTCTTTTTTTTTTTTCATGGCATTATTAGATTTAGCAAATAAGTTTATTCATCCAATTATTCCTAGCATATCTGTAGAAGGCAACAACATGATTTTCTTAGCTGCTCTTGACAGCATTTTTTATTACAGAAATTTTCCACAGTGTTCAAACTGGAAAGTTTGTAGTGTTTTCTTCCATATTTTTTTTTTGTTGAAAAATGTTACTTTGTCCTATGAATATTTTCCACAGGAATACATTTCCTAGTCTGGGCAAAAGTTTTTCATTTTAACTTTCTAAATACTTTTGCTTTGGCTTTAGTGCACATAACCATTCAAGTTGTATCTGCAAACCAGAAAGTATAATTGAAACTCAGGAAGATATTTTTGCCTCCGATACTTTGCAGTTTCTTGGATATGTTCATTCCCTTTTTGTTTTCTCTGACAGGAAACTTCCTTTGATTAACTAAAAGGATTGTCCCATAAGAGGTAATAGGTAGTTTTAAATACAGTAAAGTTGAAGATTGTGATGGTACATAGTGCGATTAAGTCTTTAGTTTCTGGCAATAAATGTCATGAACTTTTTCTCCAATATGTCTTGAAAACAAGAAAAGGTGGTAGTTGCTCACTCTTGACTGGTTTATATTAAAGTGTAGTGGTCCATTACGTTAAGTCTGTATAGTGGTCCCTGGAATGATTTTCCAAGTACTGGTATTTGGTGCACACCTCAGCCACACTGTGGATTTGTCCTGGGATTCAGCCCAGCTGCATTATCCCTCCCTGCCCTCCACCTGTGTCCTTGCATATCTCACATAAACTCAAGCACTGAGATTGGAAAGGAACTATGGCCCATGTTAGTAAGAGTCTGTCCTAGTCCAGGTGATCACAACTATGGAATGGATGAAGAAAAACACTTGCTGTACATATAGACACAACACTGGAAAACAAACAGCTGTTTTACTTATTTCTCCACAGAAGCTATTTTTAAAATCCAAGAAACAGCACGATGAATGAGATCTTATATACAATGTATTTAAATAATTTCCTAAAGCTGCGTAGTGTGGACTTACTGAATTCCAGAGCAGAGTTAAAATGTTTTTAAATTCTCCAGGTGCATTCCCCCAGGATATTTAAGCAATCTCCTTTGCAATTCTGAAAATGCAATGTTCCCAAATGCATTGCAAATGTTGATTGTTCACAGCTTTTCTATGGGAGAAATCTCACATTTATCTTCTCCCTCACCATTACTCCAGAGTCCACCGAAGCCCTAAATGGGAGAACAGCCAAAGTTTGCAAGCCACAAAGTGACAGGTTTTACGGATAGAGAGCAAAATGTGCAAAGACCTCTTCCACATACATAATAACCGTGGTGGGGGCCATTCAATTAGGCATAGCTTTTAATTAGTCCAGAAGTAAGATAAACCACAGCTTTGCTGGTGCTCCTCCCCTTGTGTTCTGGCGATGGGACTATAGGAGGTTGGACAGAGCAGGGAAGAGAGCAGAGAAAGGCTGTTATCCCTCAGCATCATGAGCCCAACCACAGGGGTGTGTCCTGAGAATTTGTAAGCAAAGGATGCCCCCTTGTGCAATGGTATCACTGAGCACAAAGCCTGTAATACTGAAATAATGTGGGTTGTTGGAAAAAAAGGCTTTCTACTAAAATGTTACGTAATGAATTAAAAGTGTTTCCTTATCTGTATTTTTAAATACTAATCTCTTAAATTTAGCATAATTGAGATAGAATGTTGTTAGGGTTTGAGAAACCCACAACAATTTATTGTCACTTAGACAATTATTCTCTCACCCGATGACCCCTCCCCACCTGGGAAGGGGAATTGGGAAAAAAAAAACAAGGAAAACCAAGGGTTGAAATATAAACAGATATAATAGAATGATACTAAATAATTAACATTAATAACACTAAAAAACCAATATTGATACCGACACCAATATAAAATATAGAAGGATTATACTCAGCCCATTCTATCAGTAGGAAGCTGTGCACTCCCAGCAGTGGACAGCAAATGTCGGACAATGCGAGCGCTACGGCTTCGGGAGGAAGAGAAGGGCTCAGGGGTCTGGCACCAGGACAAGAAGTTCTTAGGAACACAGCCATCATAGAGGGGAGAAACTCTTCGGCAAACTTTCCAATTTATATTAAATGTGATCTTCATGGTATGAAATAATCCTGTTGGCCAGCTTGGGTCAAATGCCCGGATCTCAGTCCTCCTCATCCCCCCACCTGGTGAGCTCGAAAACACTGACACCTTGAAACCTGCATGCCGTAGCTGGCTACAAAGTAAATATTTTCAAAAATTCAGACACTACAGTCTTTTAAAATTGCATTTTTTCCAAGCATTAGAAGAGAAATTAGTCCTGTGTCACTCAAACCAAGGCAAATACATGAATAGAAAAAAATGTTATGGAGAATTTTCATGAACTGGAATATTTTTATTCATGAACAGGTCCTAAACTACTTCTTTTTTTTCTTCCTATGGGATTGCATGGGCTAATACCATATTCTGCAAACCAAAATCGAATTCGGAAGTTCAATTTAAATCTTGGCAACCCTTCAAGAACATTAAAAAGAAATTAAATCAATTTTGGAGACACAAGCTGTTATATTTTAACTTTCTTTTTACATAAGTGTTAAAAGAATATTTTCTTTTTGGAATCTGTCCATAGCATAAGACCAAGACCCTTCTGCTGTAACCAGGTAACTGACCCACTCATCTTAGTTAAAATATAGACAAGAAAAATGTATTTTAAAGGGTTCTTAGGACTGCCATACACCAACTACAGTGTGGTTGATTGGTTTTTACGTTCCTACTTGCTAAGGACACATTTTTACAGACAACTGAAACAGCCTGGCAACCCTTCTCTTGCTTTTGGATTCGCTGGTACACCATGTCTACAGCTACAAACACTGGTACTCCAGAGAGGTTGCCGACATCCAAACTGCTTGTTGGCTAAAGTCCCTTGGCTCATGGTTGACCCCAAATCAAAACTGGGAACAGGCAGCCAGAGCGGCAGCTGGCCCATGCCTGTTGGCTCTGCCCAGAACAATTTAGTAGAACTGAGATAACATACCTGCACCCATGCTCTCTTTAGTTACTAGTACAGACAGTTTGTCCTCGGTGAGCAATAGGGACATTTCCCCATTAATATAAAATATGTTTTTAAACCCATAATCAATAACCTTGCTTTTATGGAAAACCTGCTGATGATTTCCTAAGAAGCTGAATCATTCTCTTAAGTATTTATAAGGGAACAATCCTGAAGGATTTCTGGCAATATCTAAGATATTTATGAGAGGGACTCAATACACGTAAAAGCAGTTGCTGCTGAATCTTCCCATGGACTGATGTATCGTGCATTTAAGAAAATTTATTACAATGAAGAATATGAAAATTTGCTTAATACTTCAGAGCAAAGAGTGACCTTACTGTGCCAAATGTACATTGCAGACTAAGTAAAAATAAAAATAAGCATGTGATGAACTCCTGAAAGTTGCTGATATACACAGTTTTAATGATAAAGATATCTTTATTTAAAAAGGTTAGTTATTTCTTTAAACACTTAAAAGTTCAGATTTTTATTTATTAAGAAATAAGCTATCTAGTAAGGCACTACAAGCATTCCTTCACACATAAACCAGTGTAAATTGGGTTACAGTTTAGCTGTGGGTTATTAAAGTAGATGCAGTACTATGTATTATTATGTACAGCAGTGCTATGGAGAAGAGAAAGAAGCACAGATGTTAATGGAAACAGATCCAGGAAATGTACATGGGGGTGAAATATATACGGGGTGAATGCTCAGCAGCATAATCCTCAAACACATATGCTGAACCAGAATCAACTTGTCCATCATGGTACATTGGAGTTGTAGGCCAGTTTGGATTTGTATCTTTCTACACCGGGTGAGACTGATTTGATTCAGACTTTTGAAATAGATGTTTTGCACAGCTGCTTTATTGGTTGACAGTTCTCTAGAGTTATTGAGTATATTTATTTTAAGAAAAAAATATTAAACTGCAGCTATGCCAGGTAGACAATTTTAATTGTCCTCTGAGTGTCAGAGTGCCCCATCGGACTACTCCTGTAGTTTGAAGTATGCCAAAGCTGTGAACTGCAAAGATGCAGAGTGAAACTATATCAATATACACACAACTTAAAGGGGTTTTTTGTTGACTTCAGGACTCTGTCTCCCATTTCCTTTGTAGAGGGCTTAGCACGTTTCTCCTAACTGCACCTTCAAAAAATGTTCTAATGAACACAGTCCACTGACAATATTATTTTATTGCTTGAAAAACTTAATTTTTAGTTTCCTCAGGATGCTTTACCATGAAGCATACCAGCTTTTTCAGCACTAACTCAGAGGTCCCTGACAAGACAACAGGGTGACATAAAACAAAGATGTGGATGAGGACAATGCATCGTGAGGCAGAGTTGCAAAACAAATGAGTTAAAACCTAAAAAGAAAGTAATTTTATTTGTCTTCTTTCACAATGACATTTTTGTAGTCAATTGGATGTGAGTAATACTGTAATTTGGAAGCAAAGTCCTGGTGAAAAGAGAGGTTGAGCACAAGCAAGGTGCTTCTGCTCCTTCTTGCTGATGCACAAGCAAGAATTCATGTACCATCATTTTGGTTACAGAAACCCCCTTTCTCTTGTGGCAGCAGGCCCAGCCAGCAGTGTTGTGAGCAGGAAGCGACTCATCCCAGATATATCACTTAGTATTTTATTAATTTTTAATTAATTCTCGCAATAACTTAATGTGACTTATATGACTGGACTTGTCTGGATTCTTACTTATTACTGATGGTCCATCAAAAATTGTTCTATAACTAAATACTCTGCTTTGGGGAAATAAACCAGAATGTACAGGAGCTTACATTTACAACTTCCTTTCTTTGTGTCACTTTTCTGGATCTAGCTGCTTTTTCATGCCCTCTGAAATCTAATTTAGAGATACTCAAGTTACCTTCAGGTTTTTCTAGGCCCTTTAAGACTTCAGAGCAAAAGAAATGTTAATGATCCTGCACACACTTTACCCACATTTGCAATTTAGCAGACAAACTCTGCAGTGTTCTTTTCCTACAGTTTAAAAATATTCAGCATTTAATGGGGAAACTTGACAAGTGAAGCAGTGGTTTCAAGTGCTGCATATAAATCTTAAGCACAGAGAATTACAGGCTGATTCAGTCTCTCTTATATCATTGTATTGTACAAATGAAATATCATAACACATAGAAGAAAAGTTTCAACATTCTCACTGCTATTATTCTCTCTCAAAATTTATTTCTCCTCTGCTGATTTTCTGTTGTTTTAACAACGTATTGGAGCACTCAAGGGGACTCGGCAATTAAGGTAAAGGTTTATGTCTTCTAGCCACATAAATTTCAAAAGCTTCAGCACTTCAGACCCACTCATATAATCATACTATGCTTCTGAACTTCCACAGCCTTCTCTTCTCATATGCCAGCGCTTCCATGCTTCTTACAAGCACAAAAGCTGAGGGCTTGCACTGAACTCCTCAGAACTGTCTGCAGAAGCAGGAGGAAGTGCCCTCTTTCTGCTTGTATATATAGAAGGAGGTACAGAGGTTCACCATACAAATACTCAATGGAATACATGTTTTTTGTGCCTTCTTTATGAGATCTATGCTTTTGCAAGCCAGGGCAGTCTTTATGCTGAATACTAATTTTATCATCTTTTTGAAATAAATAGAAACAAGGACTCTACATCGTGCAGTCTTCAGACATATTAAGAGTTTTTGTTATCTATTACAAACTGAGGGGTGAAAAAAAAGGCAGTAATGTTATTTAGTTATTCACAAGGAAAATACAGTATTCATGTATGCATAAATGCCTGTATGCACAGGAAACACTGCCTTCCTCATCTGCCTCTTGGTTTGGATTAGAGTTTTCTCTCTGATAAAGTTGATAGTCTTTGTGATATTTTTATGAGTGTGAAGACTTTAAGTATATTTAGCAAGAAAAGGGCTTAATCTACGCATCAATTCTGAACTTGATCCAATCTCTCCTAATTAATCACTTGGTCCCTCAGCCTCCCATTCTCATAGGTATTTTCACAGTACCACTACAATGGCCAAAGACTAAACCTGCAGAACAAAGTAGTTAACATCTTTCTGCTATCTTAGCTCCCAGAACTTGCTTACCAAACCAGTATCTATCTCAGCACAAAGAAGCTACAAACAGGCGACAGGGATGTAGATGGAAGAAGACCCCACTTTCTCTGGTGATGGTAGTTAGGCGTGAGATCATTCTAGCTCTGCTCAAAACATGTACTGTAAGCTCACTAGTTATATGGCTATATTATTTGTCTTTCTGTGTTTCCTTTAGCTTGCAAGTCCTTCCAAGACACACTGAATGTACTGACATGGCAGCCTTCCGTTTAATTGATGACCGACTACCTCACTGCCTTTCCCACCATTTTTACCTGTCAGAGAAAAAGGTCCTTTTGAAAGTGGCAGGCAATAAGTTTTCACAAAGTAGCATGTGCTTTAAGACAAAGGGGG
>VUYV01000079.1:490115-527212 GCA_008711295.1 Anarhynchus alexandrinus | reverse complement strand
TCTTTCAGTTTTAAAGCAAAGCTAAACTGTGAACTGTGCTGACTAAACTGACTGAGCTGTGTTTAGGCCCACCAGCAGAAACTGATTAGGTTTTTGAACTCATCGCTTCTTTGAATTAAAACCATCAGTAATCCCTTATGTAAAACTAAAGCACAAAGCGATCCTGAAAACCTTTAAAGGTCTTTTTTTTTTTTAAATGGAGAGAAACTACTAACACAACATTTAATTCTATTATACAAAATCTATTTTTTTTAATATATATTTCCTTTCTTTTCCAATCCATTCTGAGATTTTATAACCAGAAGCACTTGCAGAATGCAAAAGTGGAGGTTGTTTTGTAACATCCTTTCATTAGAGCGCGTTTGTTTATCTTCCACGTATTTACTTCCTCAGAAAATGTAATACTGCGGGATTTGTCCTGGTAAACATGGAAAGCAAGATTCTTAGTTGGTCAAAATCAGCAATGCTTCAGTGAAGATATTTTTTGATTCTGCTCTGGGTCCCCTCACAGATTTGAACACCACTGTTTCCTGGAACCTATATCTCAATCTAGGGTCTTAACTGCCATCCATAGGGAATCTTGTCATTTGTTGTTTGGAACCTGCTTTATCTAACTTTGTTGTGGTTTAGCCCAGCAGGCAACTACACACCACACGGGTTCGCTCACTCTCCCCTGGTGGGATGGGGGAGACAACTGGAAAAAAAGGCAAAACTAGTGGGCTGAGATACAGAAAGTATAACAGGAAAGAAAAATAAAGGAAAATAATTACAATGTTAAAAGAATATACAAAACAAATGATGCCCAATGCAATTGCTCACCACCTGCAGACCGATGCCCAGCCAGTCCCCAAGCAGCAGCAACCGCCTTACCCCGACCAACTGCCCCCAGCTTTACATGCTGAACATGATGTCATATGGTATGGAATATCCCTTTGGCCAATTTGGGTCAGCTGACCTGGCTGTGTCCCCTCCCAGCTTCTTTTGCACCCCCAGCCACCTTGCTGGCAGTGCAGTACGAGAAGCTGAAAAGTCCTTGACTTAGTGTAAGCACTGCTCAGCAACAACTAAAACATCAGTGTGTTATCAACATTATTCTCATCCTAAATCCAAACCACAGAACTGTACCAGCTACTAGGAAGAAAATTAATTCTATTTCAGCTGAAACCAGGACAAACTTACTGTCCAACAAGCTTTTTGTCCTATTAAGACAGATTATGTAACCCTAAAAATTGCACTATGCATGCAATAAATCTGCAGTGATTCATTTGCTGCAAAATAAGTTGCCAAATGAAAAGAAAAAACACTAAAATTGATCTATAGAGACAGTTTAAAAAAGAACAAAATTTCATAACTTTCAGAAAGTATTCTCCCTACTCGTCTTCTGTCCACTGAAAATGCTATGCTTCTGAACTCAGTGCTGTCATAATAGTCTGTAATTACAATTTGCTTATTATATATGTATATTAATTATGGCACATAAATCAGTTCCTCTTAATACTGTTGGCTATTTTTCAGTAGTACCTAGAGGTGTGCCGAGCTGAAACTCCATTGTACTTGAATAAATATCTGTCCTTGCCTTCAAGAAATTGTGGTCAAAAGTGCAAAAACTAACAAGTACCAGGGAAGAAAAATAAATGTGGTAGGAATGATAAATGGTTAGTTTAACACAAATAATATAAATTAGTGTAAAACAGCTCAGGTCACAATTTCTTTCTTGCTATAGACTAGGAAATGGCAATATTCTGCACATGAAATGTCAGAAAGTAGTGTCCTTTATTTATCCAGGGACTTAATGAACTCAGAGGTACCTTGTTCCTGTAAAATTTATTAGTTAAAATTCTGTTCAAATACTTTGGATGATACAAATACCAGAAATATTATGCTGTTTATTGCTTCCTAGAATATCTTCTTTAAACAGCGCACATACTAAGGTAAATTTTTAAGGTTTGAGGTCAATTTGGAGAGAGATTTTAAGATTTGTGGGTATGCAGATATGTCTGAAATTTGGTCTCTAAGTTCCCAGTATTGGGTACCCAAAAACTAAAAAATGAAAAATAATAATGTTATCCCCAAAGTTTGAAGACTATTAAACACAAAGTACCTAGTGCACCCGGAATTTAAAAAATCCTTCAACTAGAAACAGATATTAAAAAAGTATTTACATGTTTAGAAGTCTTGAATAAAAAGCAGTAATAAATTTACAAGTCTTAAACCAGCTTCATTCAAGATATGAGCAAACACAAAACCAAAAGATATGAATGTAGATTGACTGAAGGTGAAGACAGTTGCTTCCAAAAATACACAAGCCCATGATGCACTTTAAATCTGAGCAAGAAAACTTTTAAATTTGGATCAATTACTCTAAATTAATTTACATTTTGGTGCCTAGAATTAAAAAAAAAATACATTTTCTAGAAGACTCCAATATGGCTTTTCACTGACTGCTAGGAAAGGAGGCACCTACTAGTTCCTTTACACTTCACACTTTGAAGTAAATGAAATTCTTAAGTAAAACAGACAGGATTAAATTCCTGAACTGGATATAGGAGAATGATTTCAATGTAAGGAAACTAGAAAAGAAAGGCAAGAAACAACTTATGAGTAAACCAGGATTTTGGCAACCATGGCCAATATCATAAAGATCAGGCAATTTATTGCACTAGTATTGATAGAGAAGTAGCTATGCTAGATATGATCCATGGACAACATTAGGTAACTTTGTAGGTGTGTGACTATTGCATACTGGAAACCTATGGCATCCCAGAATAGAACACAATATTCATTCCATTATTATGTTATCATATGGATCCTTTTTCTCTGATTTAGTCCACCTAGATCTAAATACTGAAAACGAATGTAAGATCATTAATTGGTACTTTTTAAAATGTTTTACTGATTTTACACTAAAGATGGGAACACTTCTTTCAACACAGAGAAAACAGCATTAAATCCTCCAAGGCAACTAGCTGAGTAAGCAAATTATTCGGCGCATGAAAGGAAGTGTCATGACAAACAAGATTAT
Organism: Anarhynchus alexandrinus; assembly: GCA_008711295.1. NCBI lineage: Eukaryota > Metazoa > Chordata > Aves > Charadriiformes > Charadriidae > Anarhynchus > Anarhynchus alexandrinus. The sequence goes on along the minus strand of VUYV01000079.1, from coordinate 524,190 downwards.
TAAAAAGGACCCTCCAGATATCTTCTGGCCATTGGGTGCCATTATCAGCTTCAATGAAGTAGCAAATGCTAATTAGCCCCTGTGGGTAAAAGGGGCAGTTCCAATAACAGCCATAATGTCAAAGGCAAATAATGTTATAAATGTAATTGATAACTATGCTCTCGCATCAGCTACAAGACCAAAATGAGTTTTTCATCAACACCAACTGTTCAGGATGAAAATAAGAGGATAAGAAATAAACAAGTTGTCAGGCAAGTACTGCAGGAAAATTAAACAGTCCACTAGCTTGATTTTCTTAGCTGATACTGTAAGTGACAACAGCAACAAAAAAAGACTTTTGTCTAAATGTTACAGAGATATCAGAAATTACTGCAGTTTCAGAGGTTTTAGTGTTGATACATTAAGGCTAAGAGAATTATTTTCTGATTCTTAATTTTCCTCAACACACATTCATATTTCAGAATATTCTTTGAGTAGCTCAGATACACAGATTTCAAAATGTGTGTATATTTTTTGAAAAATACTTCAAAAGCTGTTTGCATCTTATGCAATCCAAGACTGCATTTCAACATTCCAGAATTTTCTTTATATTTCTATGTATTTTTTTTATATCTTCAGTAATTAACAAGAAATTTAGGAAAGCATAAAGAAAATATGAAGAATATTAAGAATTTTTTCCTATACGTCTCTTCTCCAAAGTCATATTTTGAATTATTAATTGCTCCTCACCCATTTTCCATCATTCCTTTGCCCAATCTTTGCAAATATAAATGACAAAAAATATTAGTTTATTAAATAAGCCACTGGAAAGGATTTGTGAACAAAAATCACGGTGTTGCTTAAACTGTAACTTGTTTCTTTTCCTTCTGTTAATTAGTCCTCCTATTTGCCCAATTATCTGTCCTTTTCTTGGTTCCCTACCCTATACTTAAGAAGGCCATATCACAGTAACTCCTCTCAAATGTGCTATGGGTTTCATATTAAACAAATTTCCTTTTTGTGAGCAGCTCTCTTATTGGAATACGCTTTCAGAACCTCATTCCTCTGCTAAATAGAATCTGTCTTCTAATATCCTAATATCCTTCTGCCAAAATCTCAGAGAATCATAGAATGGTTTGGGTTGGAAGGGACCTTAAAGATCACCTAGTTCCAAGCCCCCTGCCATGGGCAGGGACACCTTCTACTAGACCAGGTTGCTCAAAGCCCCATCCAACCTGGCCTTGAACATTACCAGGGAAAGGGGAATCAACAACCTCTCTGGGCAATCTATTCCAATGCCTCACCATCCTCACAGTGAAGAACTTCTTCCTAATATCCATTTTAAATCTCTCCTCTTCCAGTTTAAAGCCATTACCCCTCATCCTATTACTACACGCCCCTGTAAAAACACCCTCTCCAGCTCTTGTAGGCCCCCTTCAGATACTGGAAAGTTGCTATAAGGTCTCCCCAGAGCCTTCTCTTCTCCACGCTGAACAATCCCAACTCTCTCAGCCTGTCCTCACAGGTGAGGTGTTCCAGCCCTCTGATCATTTTTGTGGCCCTTCTCTGGACCCACTCCAACGGGTCCATGTCTTTCCTGTGCTGAGGACTCCAGAACTGGACGCTGTACTCCAGGTGGGGTCTCACGAGAGTGGAGTAGAGGGGCAGAATCACCTCCCTCCACCTGCTGGCCACACTTCTTTTGATGCAGCCCAGGATATGGCTGGCCTTCTGGGCTGCAAGCACACACTGCTTCTCAACCAACACCCCCAAGTCCTTCTCCTCAAGGCTGCACACAATCCATTCTCTGCCCAGCCTGTATTTGTGCATGGGATTGCCTCGGCCCATATGCAGGACCTTACACTTGGCTTTCTAGAATTTCATGAGGTTTGTACAGGGCCACCTCTCAAGCCTGTCCAGGTCCTTCTGGATGGCATCCCTTCCCTCCAGTGTGTCAATCACTCCACAGAGTTTGGTGTCATCGGCAAACATGCTGAGGTTGCATTCAATCCCAACATCCACATCATCAACAAAGTTGTTAAGTAGTACCAGTCCAGTACTGACCCCTGAGGAATACCACTTGTCACTGCTTGCCACTTGGACATGGAGACATTGACCACAACTCCTTGAGTGTGACTGTCCAGCTAGTTCCTTATCCACCCAGTGGTCCATTGGTCAAATCCATGCTTCTCCAATTTAGAGACAATGATGTCACGTGGAACAGTGTCAAATGGCTTGCACAAGTCCAGGTAGATGACATCTGTTGCTCTCCCCCTATCCACCAACACTGTGACGCTGTCATAGAAGGGCACTAAATTTGACAGGCATGATTTGCCCTTAGTGAAGCCATGTTGGCTGCCACCAATTACTTCCGTATTTTCCGTGTGCCTTAGCAACATTTCCAGGAGGATCTGCTCCATGATCTTGCCTGGCACAGAGGTGAGATTGACCACCCTGTAGTTCCCCGGGTCTTCTTTTTTACCCTTTTTAAAAATGGGGGTTATGTTTCCCCTTTTCAAGTCAGTGGGAACTTCATCAGACTGCCATGACTTCATCCGCCAGTTCCCTCAGGACCCATGGATGTATCTCATCAGGTCCCATGGAACCTTCATGTTCCTCGGGTGGCCTCAAACCTGGTCTTCTCCTGCAGTGGGCAGTACCTCATTCTTCCAGTCCCTGCCTTTGCTTTCTGCAACTTGGGTGGTGTGGTTCGAGCCCTTCCCAGTGAAGACTGAGGCAAAAATTCATTGAGTATCTCAGCTTTTTCCATGTCCCAGGTGACCAGGTCTCCTGTTTCCTTCCTGAGTGGGCCCCCGTTTTCTCTAGTTTTCCTTTTGTCACTGACATACCTACAGAAGGTTTTATTTTTGCGCTTGACATCCCTGGCCAGATTTACCTCTATCTGGGCTTTAGCTTTCCTAATCTGATCCCTGGCTGCTTGGACAATTTCTCTGTATTCCTCCCAGGCTACCTGTCCTTGCTTCCAGCCTCTGCATGCTTCCTTTTTCTGCTTGAGATTGTCCAGGAGCTCCTTGTTCATCTACGCAGGCCTGGCATTTTTGTCTGACTTCCTCTTTGTCGGGATGCATCACTCCTGAGCTTGGCGGAGGTGATCCTTGAATATTAACCTGCTTTGTTAGGCTCCTTTTCCTTCCAGGGCTGTATCCCACTGTACTCCAGCAAGCAGATCACTGAGGAGGCTAAAGTCTGCTTTCCTGATGTCCATGGTAGAAAGCTTACTGTGTGCCCTCCTTGTTGCCTTAAGGATCCTGAACTCCACCATCTCATGATCACTGCAGTCAAGGCTGCCCTTGAGCTTCACATTACCCACCAGCCCCTCCTTGTTGGTGAGAACAAGGTCCAGCATGGCACCTCTCCTGGTTCGCTCTTCTATCACTTAGAGAAGGAAGTTATCATTGATACATTTCAGGAACTGCCTGGATTGCTTATGCCCTGCTGTGTTGTCCTTCCAACAGATATCAGGGTGGTTGAAGTCCCCCATGAGGACCGGGGCTTGAGAATGTGATATTGCTCCAATCTGTCTGTAGAGAGCCTTCTCCACTCTATCTTCCTGGTCAGGTGGCCTGTAGCAGAGCCCAACTGTAACTTTACCTGTCTGTGCCCTCCCTTTAATCCTGAGCCATAAGCTCTCAGTCTTTTCCTTATCCATCCCCAGGCTGAGCTCCGTGCACTCAGGCCGGTATACATTAATAGACAACTCATATGTATTCTAGTATCAATGTTATCAATTTCATTTTTTTTCTTACCTCCTTGTCTGCACTTGGTGATGGGATTTCTACGCTGTCTCAAGCTTCCTTTCTGTCTCCTCTCCTGAGACAGGCAATCCAACTTGCGCATCACTCTGGCATCTCCTCTTCTAATTTGTCTCAGACTTCAGTCCAGCTTTGCTGAATGTGAATGACCACAAAAGTAATTTTTATTAGATTTACATCAGGATGGCTTGTATATACTAGCCTTGTTGAAGATCATCCTTTTTCCATTTGTTTGAGACATGGACTGAATCTGTGGAATACTACATATATTGTAGACATGTTAACAATCAAAAATATTCTGGTGGACTAAACTCACTTCTGGGATGAGTCTTCATCTATTACATAGTCCCTGATCTTGAGTAAATCACTTAATACAAGGCTGAGGAATTGAAGTACAACTAGGATCTAATCATCTAGTTGTGTCTGAACAGATTATAGAAAGGCAGTGGTTAATACCTCAACACATTATTATAGTAATGCTTCACCACAGCTATAAGAAAACTTAGATAAATAAATTAAGATTGTCCTCACAAGCTAGGTCCCATGTTTAGAACTGGTAATTTATTAGAGTTTAGAAAAGACTGTATACAGTGTCTGCACATTTTAATCTTTTCCGCATCGAACTTTAGGTTAAAAACATATGGAAGAAGAGATGATATTCTCTACTTATTTGACAAGGGATGAAAAAAACCAAGAAATTATGGTTCAGATTCTGATTAAATAACAACATTTTTCTGGTCCCACTTTATTTGCTGGTACAGTGGTGCTGCCTAATTCATTCCCACTGTTTTTCAAAAATCTGGTGTTTTTTTAAGCCATGATGAAAATTGCAGTATTTAAATTGCTTGACAGTAAACTTGAAAATATATCTGGGAATATTCTGTCCATGTTAAAATAGAGAATGCTGTGATGGTGGATCAGTTTACCTGTGATTTCAGAACAAAATTATTATATTGGATACACTTACAAGAGGAAAACAAGCAATTTAATTGTGGGCTTAAGTAGCTATTTAATTACTCTATGATTCTTTCATGTGTTTAGGATTCTTTCCTACAGTGATAGAATGCATGTTCTGGAGTATGGAGACAAGTCAGAACACATGACAAGTATCCTGTGACTTTCACCAAACACAGAGAAACAGTAAGAGGCTCTGCAAAAATCAGAATAAGACCCCATTTGTCATTCTTCTCCCTCAAAGCTAAGATTGTTGCTTTTATACAACTGAGATCAGAAAAATGGATTTTTTTCCTGGAGTATTTACTTGAAATAACAATTACTCTTGATTTATGCCAGTGAATGAGAAGGATATGTCCTTTAGTCAGTTTTTTTTCAACTGCAATGCTTATTCAACAACTGTGTAAGAAAATAAGTTGTCTCTAAACCTGAACTTTTCTGATAACACAATGCTCAGTTCCATTACCATAGACTAAGCAATTTGTAGTTATTGTACAGCGTAGAAGTGTTGTGACATTGGATCAACAAACATGTGCCTATGAGTGATGCTCTTTTCAATTACTTGCAAAACTGACTTTATCAACAGATTTATCATTCTCTGCTTAGGAAAACTCATCACCTGATGTGGCAAATGAGTCTAACATTTAAATATTGTGAATTCATTGATAATTTAACATGCAGAAGTATAGTAATCTCTCCTGTAAGTGAAGGGATAAATGCAACATAAGGCCTACATATTTTTATGTGAAAATATGGTCTGTTTTGTGAACATTCATGATCAAATGTTTTATAATTTTATCTCCATCTTTGTGGTTCAATGCTGCCATATTGTGCTGCTTGCCTCTAATGAAGTAATTAAAAAAAAAAGTTACAGCAGAAAGCATGAGAAGAGTTTTTTGTTCTTTCTGAGAATTAGTAAAAGTATATTAGGAAGAAACACCTGTAGCTCAGGCATCATAGACTCCTGTATGTACTAAACAGAGATTTATCTCAACATAATCCCTTTCATCAGAAGAAGAAGCACAGAGAAAATTACTCCTGACTTAAAGTATACACATTTCTAGTTATGAAAAAGTTCTGACAAATTCTTACTTGTTAAAATAGTCGCAAGTAGTCACACAAGTTGGAATGTAGTTGATGCATTTGGGAACTTCAATCTGCAAAACAGACTTCTCTTTCCCAAAGTACCCAAGGATTCTATTAAACTGGAATAAATTAATTGTCCTTAATATTCCATTTTGTAATTTACTTTTTTTCCCCATAAAAACCAACAGTGCATATAATCTTTGAAAATAAGCCCATTATTTATACTGGAACTTCAGTAAAACCTATGGTTTTTTACCATTAAGCAATCCAATTCGAAAGTTTGGCCACGTGCAAAGTTTTGTTTGCATAGAAATCATTACAATTTACAAAGTTATGGAAATAAGTACATTCATTCATAAAGCCAAACGTTCAAGCACTGAGCAACTAACTGCATATATTCACAAAATATGTGTGTTATAAGTCATGAATTTAAATAAACATACCCAAGGAATAGTGTATTTTAATCTCTTTAATCATATTGACTATGCTAATACATGTTTGAATTGCAATTTGTTTGCTCACTTTTGGAGAAGTGATATCTTTCGGATAGATACCGCACTGTTCTGTTCTGTGAAGTGACTGAGACAGACGTTTGTGCAAATGAAGGACTGAAGCTCTCACCATAATTTTCAGAGGTAACAGTGTCCTATTTCACAACCTGAAAGCTTCATTTTTATTTTCAACTTAAACTGAATAAAGAAGTTGTGCTAAAAATTAAGATTTCTCTGGTGTAGCTCTCATTGCTTCGACTGAAATAATAATGCAATGATTTCAACTGTTGCTAAAGTGTCTGCAGTTTCAGAGTTGCTCCACCCAGCTGTGAAGGCACCATAATTATGGCAGCACACAAAACTTTACAGTCAGGAGTAGTGACATTCTAGTTGACACAAAAAAGAGAGACACCCGTGTTCAAAGTAAGAAGAGCATTAAGTCAGAATCGCTTTTGTCATGTCCCTTCTTTGGTGGACCTTGAACAAATCAGGAATGATAGATGTTCTCCTTTGGTAAAAAAAAAAAACACAACAGATATACATTTGCTGCCACATACTTAAAGACTAATTTAAAACCACTGGAGTCATTTAGGGGAAGTACTCCTAAAGCTTAGCTGAAACCTAGCCTAAGCTTCCTCCGTAATCAATTTTAATCAATGGAGAGGAGTCCAATTTAGAGTAATTTTCTTTCTGACTAACTTTTAGATATCTAAAAGATTTGATGGTGCATTGAGTAGAGGTGTTAATAAAGAAAGACAGCTGTCTTCACAGGCTTACACAATTCATCATAGGCAAACTATTTAAAATGGGTGAGCTGGATTGCTCCGAGGCTATCGTGAATGAGTGAATTGCTGTTCCAGCACACAATAAGCCTCATGAAAATGTCTGTCTTGCCAGAGGCATTGGAGACAGCCAGCATATTCTGGCTGCCCAACTCTTAAATGCCCAAACTGAGCTGATTTCAAGCCCACCTGTAACTATTCCAGTTGTCTTCTGGGAGAAGGTGCCTCTTTCTAATGGGCATAATGGGAGCCCAGCTTTACTAGGCTGAGTTTATAAATACCTGTCTGAGACTCTTTCTACTGGCACCAGTTGCTTTGGAATAGACCATAGTGTAGTGTAAGGTTATACCTCTAAGGGCTCCACTATCTTCTCCCCCACCTCTCTTTTTATGCATAAAAACCTATTATTAAAAAGTTATAGTTTTCAGTAATTATCTGGAGCCCCATGAAAACATCTAATAAGTGACAGTNAAAAAAAAAAAAAACAAAACAAAAAACAAGACAAATATGAAAATAGAAGAGTTCATTTCAGGAAAGTTCAACAATTTAACAAGTTAACCTCACCATACCGATATAGTGCATTAGACATAAAGCTCACTTTCAAATAGGGCAACGATAAATACCTGTAAACCCCTTAGAGCAAACAGAGGAAAACAACATTATTTCCTTTGATATTTACCTTATGTTTATTAGTGAAGACAAATGAATTTGATATTAATATTATGCATGCTCCATGGTTAATAGAATTTGAACCATTATGAACCACAATTAAATGTCTTGGAGACGTGCAGAAAAACAAATAAAGGCTGGAAGGGACACTGCCATCTAGCGATGTGATAAAAAGTTAACGAGATCATCCATCAAAAAAATTCTTGCTGGTGTTTTAGAGAAATAAACATAATTCTCAAAGAAGAGCTACTACACTAAAGCTTAACAGACCCTTAAATTGGGAGGCTGATTTTCTTATCTATTTAAAAAATAATCCTATCAATGACTGTGCTTCAGTATGAGATAGATCTGCTTATAAAGAGATAGATATATATCTCTAAGAAAGTGAAACATTCTCTTAGAAAAAAATTGTAATCCTGAAAATAATTATACTTGTGTTTTCTACAATAAAATCAGGCAAATATAAAAGAAAATTAATCAGACTAAACTAATATCAATTAAATGTAATTGCTTCACTGCTGGCTCTGAACTCCAGCATCTGTGTTGCTGTGCTTTGTTGCTATTACATTATTACACAGAAACAGTACTGAAATGTTCATCAGGATATACCTGATGATCTGACTCCACTTCAGGGTAAATTTTTTCTGCTATGCTATAAAAAGAATATGTCTTTTTCCATCTTCACAAAAAGAAACTTTCAAGAATCTCAGGTAATGTAATGTAGTGCTGGCGAGTATTACCTGTTTAAAGGCAAGCCCTGTACCTCTATTGATCTAGTACAACGTTTCTAATGAGTTCTGTATCTGTGTCTGTATCAAAGAGTGATCTCAGAAATATAATGATATTTTTTGAGTGTTAATTGCTTTGCTAATGGTGAATCCATATCCATTGTATGTATGTGTTCTGTTCACCATACACACCCATTGTATGTATCCATTGTACTCGCCATAAGTAAAGCAATTAAAACTCAGAAAATATCATTGTAGTTCTGAGATCACTCTTTGATGAATTCAGATACAGAACTCATTAGAAATGTTGTACTAGATCAATTTAGAGTTCATTCTATGAACACAATTGCACTAGTGAAAAGGGTTAAATACAATTCACCTGAGAAGGGAAAGGATTTAAGATAAAAATTAACAGGAAAAAGGAAGAACGTCTAGAGCAAAAAGAAATACGTTGCAACAACAAGATAGCTCTTAGATATTATTCTGTGCATAATAGAAAGAGGAACAAAAATAAAACAAGACACAAGGAAAAGGGAATAAATATTGATATTGCAGCAGCAATTGACTTGACATCATAATCTCTTGTCAAGCTGCACAGTGTCTCTTACTCTTGCATTGACATACAGCAGCTCCAAATGTCATCCTAATTATACTGGCGGAGCAAAGTGTCCTTAGGGAAATACAAAGTGGAAACAAACACATACAGTTTTCCCATGCTGTCGGAATGGCACTTACACTTCCATTTTAGTGCCGAGGAATACCACGTTCCATTTGGATCTAAAACATTAGCCATCATTTATTTATTTGGCTGCTTTTGCCTTTAGTATCCACTATAGATATTTACATCTGTGATGATGGTATTTCTCTGCAAAAAGCACTGCTATTTTTTTCAAATCTCTGTTCTAAGCAAAATATATGTCCTATTAAGGGCCAGATGAATTACTAAAAGCAAAAGTACACTTCAGTATAATTCTCAGATTTATTTTTTCTCTTATTCATTTTCTCTCTATATAGAGAGCCCTGTTGTCACAAGACCAACGTTTTAATTTTTTTTTTTCTCACAGGGTGCTTGTGAAGCAGGAATGTATGATTAATCCCTTTAAACAGTTGAAGAATAGATGCACAGAAAGAAAAAGGCCAGATCTTCAGAAAACATAGCCATTAAGATTTTTACCAACAGGAGAAAAACACAAACATATTCCTCTTTGAATGAGGATAGATGTATACAGAGATAAATTTCCTTGCAGAGGTCTGAAAGGACACATTTCCAGACAAGGTAATGCTATAAAACCAAGCTTCTTTTCACCTTTGGGGAAAATAAAGTGTAGTAGCCAGACAAATAGAAACATAGCAGTAGTAGTAGTATTAGTAGTATTAGTAGTATTAGTAGTAGTAGTAGTAGTAGTAACAACAGCAGTAATAGCAGACACTTATGACTTCAGATATCTCCTGCAGTGGCTCTTCCTCGATTAGAAAATGTTGCAGTGCTATAACACAGTCCACAGATCAGAAACTTGCTGGAAGTGACAGCAGTACATGGCATTGACCAGTGTGCAGAGCAGATCAACACATTTCTTTCCTAAATTCTTGCAGAGGGAGTTTCTACACCCGGAACTCACAGATGTTCTTTTTCATATGTTCAGCCACCACAGAAACGTTTGTCTTTATTCTAGCAGGACATTTCTTTTTGGTTGTAGGGGAAGTTGCCCACAAAATATTACTCTCCTTTCCATAGCGCATACAACCTATCACATTTTATAAAGTAGTTAACATTCACTTTCATCATAAAGTTTTCAAAAGGCCATATCACATAGAAAGGAAAGATGTTCTCAGAAGTGTAACAAGATGTTTAACTCAAAAAGTACTGGCTCCATATGTCAAAATTATTTCCTTAGTGGAAAAAGTCGAGAAGAAATGAAAGGTTTGAGCAGCAGCCAGGGGATGCACATTCTCCTTCTTTTCTCACAGAAATTGCACAGGATGGCTTGCATCAACAATATTTTCTCTACGTAGTCTCCTCAATGATAAGAAATATTTATGCATGGTTGCAGTAACTCCACAGATGTGCAGTCCTGGGCTTTTTGAATTTATTGTGTTGGTGGGTTCTGTTTCTCCCTTATGAGTTACACCCTCACTGTCTTCTGAGGCTTTATCAGAACAGGGGCAACATGCAAAGAATTTTCATTTTGCTTTGACTTCTCTGACATAGCCTTAAACCAAAGTTTGTGTTTTTCAGTTCTGCTGTTTTCTTCCACTATTGTGCTAGTGTTAACACAATAACCTGAACCAGGAGAAATGGTATAGAATTAGAAGAGGTTTATTGTTAAACTTTTCTGTAACTTGTGTGTTTAAAAAATATAAGCCCAATATAAACTTTAAAACCGTTAGCATGTAACAAAAGTATTGGTTTACAAGCCATTAATTAAATATAATCCACACAATTTACTTTACCCCAGTTAAGAAAGTTTCAACTAGATCTACGAATAATATTGGCACAGTATTATATTACAAGAATAACACTGAAAGTAGCAAATAACTTCTAACTCTGCCTGGCATTCACTGGTAATAAACTGTATACAGTGGTATATAATGGTTTGATATATTACATTATATGCTATTGTATGTATACTGTTAAATGTACACATCATAAAATGTATTACATAATGTATTCTAGGACTCTAAGTCACAACATGTATTGTTCAGTAGAAATTTATGGGCTTTTATAATATTTTTCTTTAATTCGGAATGACTTTCCTTAATACACCTGTAGATTAATAGAAGCAAAATATAGAGAAACCTATATAGAGAAACCTACCACAAACAGCAAAATAGTTAAACACTACAGCTAATTGATTTCATGTAAATTATAAGTAAATGGATAATATACTTGTTTAAAATTTAGATTAAAAAAACAAACAAACAAACAAACAAACAACTTGCTATCATAGCTGATCTGGAAAAGGGTTTTCCTTGGTTCTTAGGCAGTTCCAAAACTCTGAACTCTCCTATGTGCCCTGTTTACAATCCTTACCATCTCTTCTTTTCTNTTTTTTTTTTTTTTTTAAGTATCACTACTGTAGCATTATAAAAATGGAAGACGGGAAATAAGAGGGTTTTGGGGTGAAAATCACTGCCAAACTTTTTCAAAAACATGGTTACACTGTTGTTGCCTGTTACTACCAGCACTGACCCTCCAGCTGGCATGGCAGGTGAAAGACACTTGGACACAGCAACCTTTTAAGCTGTTTTAATTCCAGGCCTGTCTTGGAAAGCCATCTCCTTTGGAAGATATGACTGGAAGATAAGACTGAATTTTTGATCAGTTGATTTGCAGAGGTAAAAAAAATAGAGTTAATATAAGAAAAGAAGCAGCAAGATGGGTAGGAAATTGGCTAAAAGGCCACACTTAGTGGTGATCAATTGTTTTTACTCAGGCTCTCAGCCTGTCACAAGTGGGATGCCCCAGGGACTGATACTGGGCCCCATGACATTTAACACCTTCATAAATGATCTGAATGATGGGATTGAAAACACCCTCACCAGGTTTACTGATGGCATCAAACTGGGTGGTGAGATGAACTTGTCGGAAGGGAGAACAATCTTACAGAGAGACCTGGACAGGCTGGAACAGTGGGCTTGCAAGAACAGTTTGAAGACGATCAAGGGGCTGGAGAACTTGCCCTATGAAGACAGACTGAAGGAATTAGGTCGTCTCTTCCTGGAGGAAAGAAGGACTGAGGGGGGACCATCACAGTATTCCACAGTAGTTAAAGGGCAGCTACAAAGAGGACAGAGGCTTTGTCTGCACAAGGAGCCACATAGAGTAGACAAGGGGCAATAGGTACAAGTTGCACTGGGAGAGGTTTTTTTTCAACATGAGAAAGAAATTTGTTACAGTAAGAACAAACATTCACTGGAACAACCTCCCCAGGGACATGGTAGAGTTTCCATCACTGCAGGCTTTCAAGATGCTATTGAACAAGGTGCTAGATAATTTCATCTAAGCTCCTTTTCCCATGAAAGGTTGGACCAGATGATCTTTTGAGGTCCCTTCCAACCTCGGTTGTTCTATAATTCCATGAAAAGGTGGAAATTGTAACTGGAATGGTCACATAGGTGATTGGAGAGATTCTAGACAATGTTGATGAAGAGGGCACTACTGGGGACCAATGGTTTTATGGCCTCCTAGGGTAGCAGTGGTACAATGCGAAAAACATTTCACATGAAAGTGAAATGTGAGGCTTTGCAAAAATTGAATAGATCTATAACATCTCCCATCACTCTAAGCAGTTTTTTGTAAACTAGCCCTCATTCCTGCTCCTCATTTCCACTAGAACATCTACTTTTAAATATAAATACTATCTCTACCACAGAAATCAAAAGTCTGACAGGTCAGATTTTGCTGGGGAGTACACAGCTGCTCAGCTTCTCTGAGTCAAGACAGCTATTGGAAGAGAGAAAGCCACCAGAACACCATCTTAACAAGGTTGCTAAATGCTTCTTATGGCCTTATGGCTTCTTTAATGCCTCATTGAAAAGTATTCTCTTACGGAATGTACATAAGTAGGATAATCTGAATATTTAATATTCTCAGAATCATGCCCCTCTAGAGCTAATGATTTAAAATAACGGTCCCATTTATGACAGAGAAAAGGTATTTAAATAAAATATAGTTATCATTTATTTCACAGTTGATTTGAAACACATTGTTGAAATGAATGCTTTGGGCTGCCTGGAAAAAAAAATTATATGAATGAAAAATCAGTCAAAACTCTTAACCTTTCTAACAGTGTGTATTTGGGACAAAGGAAAGAGAAAGGCTGTGACTGAAATCTGTATTACCACAGTGATTTCATGTTTTCCACTCTCATGTCTACCGCACCACTGGAAACTCTTTACAGAATATAATGAAAATAACATCCCTGTAGGTAATTACAGCAGGAAATGCTGCAGTCGACTGACTACACCTCCTGTCATGTGACAGAGAGGTAATCTTTCATCCCTCTTTCCTGTGAGACAGCTGAGAACAAAAATAAGGAGCAGATTTTGTCAGCATGCCTGTATGTCACAGTAATCGTTGCTCTCAGTGGAGCAGCTAAAGTCAGCAAATTGGCATTAATTTTAAAGCATTTTCAACAGTTACCACTGACTCCTATATGTATGTCTCACTCGAGTGGATCCATTGAAGACAAACAGATTACTTACTGAGTCAGCTACAGTCAATAGGAAGGGAGGTAACTCCCATGTAATCAAACCCAGCTTATACGTGAAAATGCGAGACTGACACTATTGAATAAATGGCCCTGAAGTCCTTTTATATATTTTAAGTGTGACTTTACCTGGAGAGTCATCACCTTCCTTTCATTGTAAGCCTTACAACTTCATATACTTTGAACCTGAACTCTTTCAGAGAGTCTGTGAGTTGCCAAGATTACAGATATTATATCCTATTTAATCAAGTACATTATGATTCTTTCAGGCATGCCCACTTTGAGAAAGAGTAACTTCTCAAAATTCAGACTGGCTTTTATATATTCTGCATAAACAGAAAACACATAAGAAGCATTTTCCAAGACAGAATTATAGAGAAATTTGTGTTGCTTTAGTCAGAAATCTTGAACTGGAAAATATTTGATTAAAAAAAAGTCAGAAAATACCCGAGAAAGTCATGATGAAATAAGGAGAGGTATAAGGAGCTGAAATGGAGACAGAGTACTGCAGATGGAAGACAACGGTGAAAGTACCTTGAGAGATGAGTTTTGTATAAAACAAGTCAGAGAGTCTGATACTAAAGTATCTGATATGCATAAATTATATGTTTTAGCATTTGTTCTTTTGAAATTGCTTTTAATCTTATTTGTCACTTGTTGCCAAAAAGGGAATGCTTTCAGATACCCCATTGCTTCATGCACACACACACACATGCATGCAAAAACAGAGAGAGAGGGAAAAAAAAAAGTCACACTGACCAATAGAGAGCATGTTTCTGGACTGAATTGTTTTACTACGAATGAGATAGAAAACCAGTCTGTCTGATGTCATTATATGCTACCTTCTAATGAATAATCGTTTTGAAATGGCTTTTCACTATCATCTTTAACAAATGTGTTCCCTCTACAAATTCAGATATATTATTCTCTTGCTAAAAACCAGAAATTGGAAGGGAAGAAGCATGAAATAACACTATGTGGGTAACTATGTTATGTTTTCAATTATTTTTTTCTGGAGCCTCATTCAAAGCAAGAAAGTGTCCCTGAACATTTTTCTAAAACATTTTGATAGTGTCTCTTCCAAAAGATTATGTAGCATTTGTTCTTTTCTTTTTTGTTTGTAACCTGAGCACAGATATTGTAGCTTGTAAGAATATCCTGCTACTTCGAGTACAGATGCTGGGGCTTTTGTCTTCTTTGCAATGTAAGACCAGGGCACTTGGCTTCTTGGCTTGAGAAAGTTTTTTTTACCTGCTTTGAACACTTTTCCTACTTCTTTGAAGAGCTCTCTAGCACCAAAACCAATTCAGTTAGGCAGAAATCAGGTAGGTCAACATCTCCAATGCCCCCATTAAGTTCCTGTGCACTACTGGTTCAGGTCATTCTAACCCCTTCTAAAACATGATGTAGTTTTGAGAGATTGCTTGCAGTCCCCTTCCTTTCACAGCTAGCTGCCATGAATATCCTTACAGCGTTTCCATGGGGAAAATGGGATCAAATCCCCTTAGGCAGGGAATAGACCTGAAGGTGAGCAAGTATTGTTGCTACACTGCCACCACCAGCTTTAAAAGGAGCAAACTAATTTTTCTGGTTGTAACTTGCCATTTGTGGGCTGAAAATGCCTACACGTAAGTGAAAAGCATGAGGGGGTTAGTTAGGAGTGAGCAAGGCACAACGCTGTTTAGCTTGGCATGGGCTGAAGCTCTGCACTAGCTCAGAGGCACAACTCTACATCCCTGAAAACTTGGAGTTTAAAACTGCATTGTACATAGAGAGTTAGATGACAGCTGAGTGTATGTTTTAACAATCACAGTTTTGGACCTAAGTTTTTGAATTTCATTTAAATCCCATTTTTAAGAGCCTTAATATTATCCCATCCATAATAAGTGACACATAACTAGGACTAATGAGGTTAAACTGAGAAAAAGAAATGTATTTTCCATAATATATTCCAAATAAATATTCTCTTCTCCCAACCTGTCAACAGTTGTCAAGCGCTGGCAATAAGTATTCCAGTGAAAACTATAATTGCTTCTTGTTTTTTTAGGTATTCAATTACCCTTTTTCAGAAATAAAACGTTAAGTATTAGCAAAGTCATAGAAACAAAGCACTACAAAGAAAAACAAAGCCCAAATATCCATCAACTCAACAAAGGGAGCAAAGGAATTCAGAGACAACTGGAAGATGAAAGTGATATGAAGGTAGAAGCAGAACAACATTTCTTAAAACATAAAATCTGTGTCAGTTCCCTCACCTGTTTACTAGGACTCCTTACTCATGCATATACTTGTGTTAAAAAACTTTATAGTGAGTCTTCTGTGATAAATCTCATCCTTTAAAAATGTTTCATTAATTTCTCTTTATCATGTAAATACAGGAAATTATCCAGGCATTTTACTAAGTAAGATTTTTCTCTTGAACATGAGCCAGCAACGTGCTCTTGCAGCAAAGGCAAGGGCTGAATTAGGCATTGCCAACAGGTGATCCTTCACTTCTACTCAGCACTGGTGAGGCCACACCTGGACTACTCTTTGCAGTTCTGGACTGCCTAGTACAAAGAGATATGGTCATACTGGAGACAGTCCAACAAAGGCTGACAAAGAGAAGGCCCAGGGGGATCTTATCCGTGTGTATAAATACCCAAAGTGAGAGTGCAAAGAAGATGGAGCCAGGCTCTTTTCAGTGGTGCCCAGTGACAAGACCAGCAACAAATGGGCAAAAACTGAAACACAGGAGGTGCCATCTGAACATCAGGAACACTTTTTCACTGTGGGGGTGACTGAGCACTGGCACAGGTTGCCCAGAGAGATGGCAGCATCTCCAGCCTTGAAGATATTCAAAAGCCATCTGGACACAGTCCCAGGCAACCAGCTGTAGGTGACCCTGCTTAAGAAGGGAAGTTTGACTAGATGATCTCCAGAGGTGCCTTCCATCTTCAATCATTTTGTCATTCTGTGATATTGGATAGAAGACTTAAAAATAAAAATAAAAAACATAGGGTTTATCGCACTTATACTTAAGTTAAAATTGTGATCTGTGGCCTAAACTTAATCGGATTTCTAGATATAAATCTAGTCTATAAAGCCAGAACTATATCTCCAGCCAATGGATTAATATGATGTACTAATTGCCTAGGAAAAGGAACATATCTTTTCTGTTCTTGTAACTTATAAGAAGAGGATTCTGTTCTACTTGAGGTTTTTGGACACTATAGCATATGCAACATATTAGAAAATAAAAAAAAAAGAAAATGTGTGTTTATATGTGTGTGTGTATGTGTTTGAACATTTACACAATAAATGTACAATATGCACCAAAGGGTCAGCTAATTCAAATAGCACACTTTATTGTACATTACTAGTATGCAATTATATAATGAGAAAAAGTGGCATTTCACTTTCTTTTCTATACTTGTTCAGAAATTAAGTTCAGCACATCCTGTGAAATGAAGAAGGATTGAATTTATTTTTTTTAGAGGACATTGCATTTTCTTTTGTATATTTCTAAATGAATGGTGTAGTTCATTTCTATGTTGAATCTCCCCTTCCCTAGTTTTATGGAGAGACAAAGACAATTTCAACTAGTGCAGCTTGTTTTCAACTAAGCCTGTGTCTACAGTGCAATTAGAACTGGAGTATTTTGCGACTGAAAACCCCACAAAATATTTAAATAAACCACAATGTGTTAAAAGCATGAGAGTGATCATATAAAAGTACAGATTCCATCTCAGGAGCTACCACATATACTGCTACTAGTCTCCTACTGCGTATCTTCACGTTAAACATTTGCTGCCTGTGCCAAGTAGACGAGAACAGTATGTGCCTGTGCCAGTAATGACTGAAACTCACTGTACGTACATCTCCACACCGTGTTCCAGACTGCAGTAGTCTATGAGGTCATGATGAGAGGCAGGTTCATAGCTTCATGCTCTTGTACATATGCAACAGAATAGCCCTTTGAGCTCCAACAAAGGGGTTGTGCGTGTCTGGCACCTTGAAGGTGCACCATGTTCAAGCTGGCATGCTTTAAAACAAAACTTTGCTAATGTATCACTGGGTTGATGAACTTCTACATCACTGGTATTTCACGTGATGCTAAAAGGTACTTGAAGCATAATCAAAAGTTATAAGCAGCTACAACAAAGAGAATAACACTGTGATCTCTCTTTCTGTTAGGTTGTTTGATATATATTTTTAGCGTATTTTTTAAGGGAAGAGTGAAGAAAAAAAGAGAGAAAGTAGATGTTTTTTCCTTGCAATTATTCCCTCTCAAACAACAGCACTTAGCCCCCAGAGTGCTATAAAGGTGTTAAGTTCTGCCTCTTCAAATCTGCAGAGGAAATACAGCTGTTGGGCGTGCAGACTTAAATCCTATTTATGGCAAACAAATCCAACAACTTGCTGTTATTAAAATGAGGAGGTCATACCCTCTTGTTCCATTTGTTTCTCTCCTCTGCTCTTAGCTGCACCCGTTCATTTTGCTGGACCCCTCAGGAGCCAGGAAAACTTACATGACCAGAGGAAAATAAACCACAAAAGGTGTGAGCAGCTTTCTTTTCAGTTAGAATGGAACTGAAGTCTTCAGCAAAAGGGAGTTGATAGCATTTCAAATTCGAGGTGCTGAAAGGAGGTGAGGTGCAGAAACAGTGAGCTGTTAGATTGGGTCAGCTGCTCCTAGGAGCAGCCCTCTTGAGACTGCAGCATATCAAGGCATGTATTATTTCACTAAATGCTAAGAGCGTAATTAATTAGCTATATTAGATCAAATGAATCACATTCATGAAGGGGTCACTGTGTCTCAAATCCTGCCTCACTCTCAGACCTACATGTCCAATTCTGAGATGTAGAGATGTTGTCCCAAATATGGGTTCTTTAGCTGGTGTGCAAGCCAATAACACACACAGCAGAGGTATTTCCAAGTTTATTCCATTAATGCGCAGAAATGGGGTGCTCGTCCCAAAACAGGAGTACACCTTAGTTCCAAAAATCTCCACTTTTATGCATTGATTATTACATATTCAAACAATTAATACATATTCATTGTTATTCTCTTCAATGAGGTCAAGGTTTCTTCGCTTCCCATATAAATTAGTGTGCAGACTCTGTCATCTTCTTCCATTGTTCTCTTTTGAGTAGATGGTATCATTTGGGTAGGTGGTCAATGAGTCAGCGGTTGTGATCTCCCCCTGCTGGAATTGCCTTTTACCTACTTCTCCTCTGATCTTGGCAGTTCCAAGCGGTTTTCTTGGTTTGCTGACCAGGCCCACAGTTCATCACTCTCTTGACAGGAATACCCTGCTTATCAACAATACTACATTGTCTGGTAGTTAGTTCCTTAATTGAATCGTAGATAAATCAATGCCTAGTTACTGTTTCTCTATTTTAATATTAGGTAAATAATTAAATAGGGTTAGGGCAGTACAAAGGACTTGAGTGGCAGCAGGTTTCCTTGGTTGCTTCAATTACATTTTACATTTCATTTTCCTAGCTTATGTCAATTTTACTACAACAGAGACATGTCTCTTCCTATTCAGAAATCACAATCCCAAAGCTTGTTCTCTCCATACCATTTGTATTAAATAGTGAAAGGTGCCAATCATTCTGGCAAAGCATGTCCTGAAGAGGACCTTTCTTTTCTATAAAGCATCACCTAAAAAGTGGATGCCAGAATTTGAGTTTCTTTGGCTCCTTTTTGGGATATGAACCCCAATCTGCTGGCAGCAAACCCTTCCTACTAGGTTGTAGAGAAGTCTCATTCTATTCAGCCGGAGTTCTGTTACATTATGTAGCATAAAGGGTAGTTCTTTTGGGTTGGGCTGCAGAACAGCATCTATGCCTGGTTGTTAGTATATATTTTATGTGGATTTTAGTAATTATTCAATACGGTACTGTTTAAACTGTTTCCAGTATTTGACAACAGGTAAGTAGAGAGTCAGAGTATCCAAACTAGGGCTTAAAAATTATAGGCATCTTATATATAAGTATTGTTTATAAGGTGAAAATGTTTGATAAAATTGAAAAAGCAGAGAGATCTAAGCAGGAATAAAAAGAGAAAACAGAGGGATTTCAGATAGGAATGTTCCTTGTGGGAATCTGGTAGCAATCACAAAGTGATATTTGTGAAGAGGGAGACACAATCTTTTTTATGTTTAACACCAAAAAAGTTTTGAGAGGTTTCTGCTCTTTGTAGATATTGTTCCCTTTGAAGATTTTCAAGAATTTAAAAAATATATATTGTGAGCCCCATTGGAATAGGGCAAAGCCTCAGGAAAGTCAAAACAACTCTAAAGCAAGCAGGGAACTGTTGTCCACCTTTTGTTTGATACTTGTAAACAACTATATTCTTGAAACGAAGTAAGTATGTTCTTTTAGGCCAAATGACAATTTAAAAAACTGGACAAGTGTGCAGGGTTTCAAACCCTTCTTCAAGATTTTGTATTCTCAGTGTCTTCTTGTAAAAGCCCTGCGCATATTCACATGCTGAGTAGCCATAAATACATGAATATTAGTGAAGAGTGTCACTCTTCCCATTCATAAGCATTTGCCCAACGGGAGTTAAATCCAATATGACAAGGGTGAGATTTTTTTTCAGATCCTGTCAACTGCAATTTAAAATCAGTGAAGATGGTTAATATTTTTATTTCCTGAGGTAGCCAAAAATGTGTCCATCATCTAGCATGTCTTTAACCTTGAAGTCTTACAAGTGAATCCCTGTACTCATGATGCCCTAATTAGCAACCAGTTCAAAATGCCTAAAGTGCCCCTTAGGGCAACAGGTTAACATAGTGATTGATGCTTTCAGCCTCTTTGGGTAAACTTTAGGAAATCTTTACTTTGTCCGCTCTGTTTGCCTTATCAATTAAACACTTCGGCATTGTGATTTAAAATGTCACCCAAATGGTCTGAAAATTGTATTTGGAAATATTAAAGAGCAGGCAATTGTTGAATAACCTGAAAGAATCATAGAATCGCAGAACAGTTTGGGTTGGAAGGGACCTTTAAAGGCCATCTAGTCCAACCTCCCCTGCAATGAGCAGGGACACCTTCAGCTAGATCACATTTCTCAGAGCCCTGTCCAACCTGACCTTGAATGGTCCCAGTGATGGGGCATCTACCACCTCTCTGGGCAACCACTTCCAGGTGTCCCTGCCCATGGCAGGGGGCTTGGAACTAGATGATCTTCAAGGTCCCTTCCAACCTTAACCATTCTATGATTCTATGATTTAGAGTACAGCTGTAATATCTACTGAATATTCTGTACATACCGTAAACAGTAGAGAAATAAATATATAAATATAAGATGCACAGAAGAGAGGACAGGAGACAGGAAAAATAAAAGGGTAGGAAAGAAATTTAAAACCGAGCAGAAATAAGGTCCTGTGATCAAATGCCATTAAATATAACTTGTAAAACTACAGAACCGCAGAGTTATCTCTAGCTTTTGACTCTAGCTCTCTGTACTTACTGTGATTTTTTCCATACAAATCAGGTAAGGAGTTTAGTGGAGAGGATCAAAAAAATATTATGCGTATTTACACTAGTATGACCCTGGAAAAACTGCATTTCAGTCAGCAAAGTTATTCTGTTACTGGTAAAGTAGTACAAATATGGAATTATATCTTTATAACTTATTCCATAAGCATTACAAGGAAAATAAATTTAGCTTTTGAGATTGGGTTTTGATACCACATGCGAGAAATGATGCACATGCATGTGAGGACAATGTGTCAGATAGATAGAAATGTCAGATGCAGAAGAGGAGCGTCATGCTGAGAAAACTGAAGAACCCGGGGCAGGTATAAATACATACAAAATAGGAGGAAAACACCGAAAGTGAGTGGGAGAGAAAAAGCAATATAGCCATAGTACAGGAGAATGTTGTCCTGGGTTAGAAGCAGAGGGATCATGCTGTGTTTGATGCTATTCCTCTCCCTTTTCTACCTAGAAATAATTAAGATTAATTTAGAACACAGGCAACTAGAATTGTTCCAGCAGCAAGTTGTATAAGCATACATTGTATAATTCCACTGAACTTAATGGACCTATCTGAGGCTTTAATCTGGGCTGATGAATAGAAACATGTGAAGACTTTTATGGCTGGAGAGGGTGTTAGAATGAGTCTGTTTTCTTTTATAAAAGGAAAATATTAGAAATCTTAATGAGCTTGAACTCTGAATGCATATCTGATATAAAGAAATTTGACAATTTCTTTTTTGACTGTCTTAAAAAATAGACTGTAAGAACACAATAAATGATGTGTCTACACTGTCATGTTGCTGGTTTAGTGATTAGTTACTAAAAATCTTAAAAAAATCTGAAAGATGTATCTGACAATGCCCTGCCCCCCAGCGTCATCCTAAAAAATTGTGCGTAAATTTTAAAATCTCAAAATAACAAACACAGCAATAACAGTGTTATTAAATAAGAGATATTTTTAATTTCATTCATACTTAATTTTCCAATTACTGGGGTGGGGTTTTTTTAGATATCTTTCCCTCTCTTTCTTTCTTTTTTTCTTCTTTTTTTTTTTTCTCCTGTGTGCTAAGGAGTTTATCACTTCAGAAGTTTTGTATTATTAATGGAATTGCTTCCTTATCTCAGTAACAGGGACAATCCTGGACACGTCTTAGTGTGGTTTAACTGCATGACCAACCTCACGATAGTTCTTTCCTTTTCTTCTCTTCCTACAATGAATACTTGGAGGCAAAAGTCCACCTCCTCCAAGAAGATGGGAAAAAACAATTCTTCCTGTAAAGTGGTTTTGACCATCAGACTGATCCAGCCATGCTCCCAAATTTCCCAAATTTTCCTACATCAGTTGCTATTCAAATAGCAGTACACTGGGAAATAAAAGAGATTTCATTTTCACTGACTAGAACTAGCCAGTACAAGCCGACTTGAATGAAAGTAGAAATGCACAAGGTTAAAATTTCAAGGTGAAAACAGCTCAAACATTGAACTGCATAAATCAAACCCATCCCTATAATAATTCCAATTAAGGCAGAGCCCAGTTCAGCTTCATATATGGAGTTTCTAGGCCATAAAAAAATGTGATAATCTTTAGTAATGCATTTCAGATGAATACTGTGTACAGATTTTTAAGAGGTGTATGTTCATAGAAATAGTCTTTTTCTCACAATTTTCACTAGTCATGTTTAGCGTAAACTGTTCACTCATTCTGCAAAATGGCAGTTAAAATGATATATCTTAGAAATAGGATATCCATTTTTTTACACTATTTTCACAGCTCATACACACAGAAAAAGAAACAGGCAACAAGCCAGTTACCAAACAGATAATTCACAAATAAATGTTACTGTTTCCAGTCCTTTTACTTATAACACTTGCTTCCAGCATGTTGCTTTCAGCTTTGCAGTGATAAATATGCAGGGTATTGTTTGGAACAGATTATATGTAGTTTCGTGTGGTTCAGTCTCTCTTTGTGTGTGCTGCGTATACTCACAGTCTTTATAATTCATGTACAACGCAGTCTGTCATTAATCTTACATCACAAGATAAGAAGTAGACACATTAGGAATGCTTGATGAGTAAGATGCCTTAGAAGGAAACTCTAATATATGTGATAACATGCATACAAAATCATTTGAAAGGCAAAATTTTATAAGATACAGCAGTGATGAAATAGGAAGATAAAAAAAAGAAAAGTAACATTAGTATGGAATGATTAATGAAGCACTATTCCATAAAATCATGGCAATAGTATTATGTTGTCACATGAAAAATCAAATAAAATCTTTGAGGTAAGAAAGGGAAGGAACTTGACAGTACCATTGTATTGTCAATATGGACACTGAGCATAAAAAGAATTATCTGCAATATAAGTATATTAAATAGATAATTAGCAGATACTAACTAAACTAGAGAGATCTTTGTAGATCTGGATGCTTATTCTCATAAAGAATTAGATTTTTTTCCTATTTTCTAGAGAGACACCGATTGGACTTTAATCATCCTAGAGTACGATGAACAGATTTTATTGCATGAGTTATTTTCTCCAGCATTGGAATGGGGAAGATAAAGTTTTCAAAATGCAAGAGGAAGAACATTTCTCTTTATTCAGAATCAGATAAAGCTGACTGAACACTCAACTCTGAATAATAATTACAAATCCATTCATTCCATCAATTACTGAACTACTTTCAAGAAAATTCCAGTTTCTAAATGTGAACCCCTGCAAATCTTAAATGTATGCCAAATGGACCAATGAAAAAATGGGTGGATTTTTAGAAAAATAGTAAGGCCTTGGTTACTCAGACCAAAAGAGTTTTGCATCAGACATTTCATGGAATCCCACCATCAAATGAAAAAAACCTGCGACTAATCTATCATGATGTCAGATTGTGTTGCTGAGCTAGAATTGTAGTCAGCATAAAAGTTAGCCTTGCTGATTCTCCTACTGGTACTCTTACTAAGTTACTACTTCCTTATGAGGAATGGGATACAAAAGGCAGCAAGGGATTTTAAGGCATGGAAAATCTATCATGATTCTAAATCAAAGTAAAAAATCCATATAATGTCAAGACACTCTTCTAAATTAGAGACCACAGATGGAAGCACTCATAATTGACTCTCTGTCAGAGTTGAAATGAAGATA
Organism: Anarhynchus alexandrinus; assembly: GCA_008711295.1. Taxonomy (NCBI): domain Eukaryota; kingdom Metazoa; phylum Chordata; class Aves; order Charadriiformes; family Charadriidae; genus Anarhynchus; species Anarhynchus alexandrinus. The sequence continues at coordinate 499,903 of VUYV01000079.1, read as the reverse complement.
CGGTTTAATTATATCTTTACAGCAAATATGAGGGTAGGAAATGTTATAAAAATCTGTAATTCTGAAGAAAAGGTTGCTATCCCAAAACACACACACAAAAAAAAGGGAGTACTTATCATCCGTGCTAGAGAGGATCATTTCACTTCAGCTATGCAGGTAGCCATAAAGAAACACTATGTACCCAGGCTGCAAGGTAATTTTCAGGCTAGCAATTTTGTGGTGTGCTAACTGCCCCTGATCAAGAGGTGCCAACAGAGCTGAGTATTTACCTTTTGGTAGGCACTAGGAATTTCTAGGGTTAAAATGGACTAGGTCTTACAGCAATTTTAAAAAGAAATGTTACATGGCCAAGATTGAACAAATAACCCTTAGTAACAAATATACCTTTTTTTTTTACAAACTTGAATAATCATAATTAACCCCTCATTGCTTTTAATGTCACTGATATCTCCTCCATTATGGATAAGTGTCTACATTCCAAGTAAAGTAGCTGAACAGCTTGAGGTAGATTAAATTCATAGGTTTTCAGTTTTTTCCTCCAAGACAAACATAGTCTTGAAACACTGCGAGCAAAATAAATGCAGTGGCTTCTAGGAGCTTGTTTCAGTGTTTTCTGTCTTTTTTTGGAAACATTTTCACCCCACTTTGACAGTGGTCCTGTAAGATTCTGGGAATTTGAGGGTCAGACAAAAAAAATCCATTGAAGTCAACAGGGGAAATCTTGTCAATACTTCCATCACCAAGTGAGGAGAAGATCTGAAGTCTGGGAAGGCTGAGGCCCAGGACCTTCCTCCCATTCTCTGTGCACAGCATTGGTTGCAGCCCAAACAGAACTTGGGCTTTGTGGGCAAAGTGAATGCTGGAGCCCAGAAACATGATATCAATGATGCCTGAGTATTTCTTTGTTAAGTCCAAATCAGAATACAAGAGCACACAGAGTTTCCAAGGACAGGGTTTGTGCCAATGCAGCTAATCTTCCCACTCTTCTGTAAAACAGTGCAGTCCTGTTAAAGCTGCCTGTTGGGAAAGGCTGTTGGCTAACACTAATCATGATCAAGCATAGGGTGGCACGGATTTTGTTTGCCCAAGCCAAAACCCAGCCATTTTTGATCAGGCTGATCATTCACTGATACTAGTCCTTAGACCTGTGTCTGACCTTTTTCTTTACTAGCATAGATGCAGTCCAAGTCCCTGAACATCCTCTGGAATATAGTCTGAGGAAGCCTTTTAGTGTGAACTTGAATGTTTACAATGTGGGTATTAGGAGAGTTTTGCTCTTGAGGGAAGACTCGGACTCTAGTTTAACAGATGGTATATCCCACAGAATTCAGCTGGTGGTTGACCAAACCTGTGGAGAAGTAAAAAGGAAAATGAATTCACGTGAACTTGAATGTAACTTATACAGCAAAGGTTTGACCCAGCTAGATCCAAAACCCTTTAATGAGATGTTTTAAAACTTCTGAACTGCGATATAACAGCAAACATTGGTTTGTGTGCCTATACAGATAAATATACATTTGAAATATACATATGCACATATATATTTAAAATATTCAGTAAGTAAGATCAGTATTATTAGAAAGCATTCAATATGTTGGTGTATATATTTGCAATTATAATATTTTGTCTAAATACAGGATTTGGCATTTTACCAAGTAAAAAATCCTTTCTTCAAGGAGTACTCTGTCATGGTTTATAACGTGAGAAAATAACATAGCTATAAAGTTGATTATTACTGTTGCATCCAATCTTCTGGAATACTTGCTGTTTCTCTCTAGGTGTCTGTTATTATATCAGTTATTTAATTTTTTAAAAACAGCAGTATTTTTAATTTAGGTATAAATCAACTCACATATACTTGTTTGGAAAAGAAAACCTATAGGCACCTTGAAAGACAGTCAATAGAAATCTTTTTTTGGTTGCGAATATAATGGTCATAACAGCCTTTGTGTACATTAAAGCTATAAAGCAACTGAAACAACAGTTATTAGGCCCAATATCAAAATGCATCTAGGAAAAGTGCATTTAGTAATTTTAGATTCCAAAACAGATGTAGATGGAATGAATTCTTGCCANAAAAAAAAAAAAAAAAAAAAAAAAAGCAGCCTTTGACTGTTATAACTTAAAGGATGCAGATTTTATTAATGGAAAAGAAATGTAGTAAACCTGAGAGGACAGACCCTGATGTTGCCATGTTTGTTAACGTAGTTGTAGCCACAGTATGTTAGCAGATATTTCTGCATGTTCTTTGTGATCCATTCACAATGAAATTCTGTAGAAACATCTGACAATGATGTGCAGATAAACAAAAAGGTCCAGCAACTGTACACTTGGAACACATATACTCAAAGAAATAACTATTTTATAATCACCTGTTATGCAAATCAAGGCAGACCTTATATCAGTAGTTCATAACAATTACAGTAATAGTCCATATTTGACAATTTATCCTACTAATAAAAAAGATGGGAAAGTCACTTGACTAGCTAGCTAAATTATTGCTGTAAGATGGGGTGGCAAGGTCAAAATTTGATGTTTCTTTATTCTTTAAGCAACTCTTACCAAGTGTCAGTTTTCCCTGTCTGCAGCTATGACCAAAGTAAAGATGACATAATCTGATCTCTTAACTAGGTTATCAACACTTTGGAGAGGGATGATTTTTTCACCCAAATGAATTATGAACATGCAAACTGCCTGCAAGGTTGTTAAAACTCATAGTAAATGTTTTGTGAAATGATCATTGGTCTCCTGCTAAAATGGATTTAGAAAAGATTGCCATAGAAGGACTGGGAAAAACACTTAAGAATACAATTATAGCTGCCAAAAATATGAAAAAACTTCTTTCAAAACAGATAGTGAAAATAGTTCTTTATATCTACCAAAGGCAGACATGAATATTAATAAAAATATTTAATGAAAAATAAGCAGCCTAAATTAATTTAAAATATACTTGATATAGATTAGGATATCATAGTTAAGCACATTAGCTAGGGAGACTGTGTAATTCATAACATTAGACCTTATTTAAAACAGACATAGTCAGACAATAGCAGACAGCAGCATTCTGTCAGACCTGGTCTAGACTCATTTGGTTATGCCTCTGAGCAGTGATCTAGACCAAATCCTCTCCTGAAGATGCTTTCAAGCCTATGCTACTGTGACTGCATTATGCAGCTCATTGTTTCTACTCTGAAAAATGACAGCTTGTGTATAAACTGTGAAGAGTACTGGAACATCTATTAATATTTCCTAAAGGAATCTTTTGGAGATAGAAGTATTATCTAAAGCTCTGTCTGCTACTTTTATAAGACTAAAACAAAAGGTATGTTCAGAGAGTGATTTTGAGCACTGCTAATTATCTGTGTTTGTGGCTCTCTCTTTAGTACTGTTCAGTATTTCACTGAGACTAATTTTTTTTCCCCTTCTCGTCCTAACAGGGTTTTGGCTTTTTTACTTGTTTGTTTTTCTTTTTTTTCTTCTTGTTTCTAGTAAGCCTCAAATTACTTTTGGCTTAGCATTGCTATTCATTATTACTGGCTACATTTTTAGATGGAATAAAGATTTCTAAGCTTTCCTTTCTATATACCTTCATAATATGATGTATTGAATGTTTTATGCTTTTGCATACAGAAAATAATGACAGAACTAGTCAAGCTATTGGCAATATAAAGCGAAAAAAAATTGTAAATCATTCTAGAAAGGAAGGTGGTTTTCTTTTGATCTGGGTAACGCTAATTATTTCTGCCTGAGATACATTCAAGGCAGCTGTGTAGGAGTGGAATTGTTTAGCTTCACTGTTTGTCTTTTTTTCTCTTCTACTTCTTATGTGTTTTTTTTGTTTGTTTGTCTGTTTTTAAATAGGTTGCATACAAGGTAGTCACAGGCTTACGGCTATCATTTAAAGATACACAAACAGATATGATGAAATGAAAATATGCACAACCAACTTTAGCATAGTGGAAGAAATAATGTGTGCTGAACTAGCTCATGAATAAGTTTAATAGAACTGGATGGATCTCTGAAATACAACAAAATTGGTTGTAAAAATGTGATCAATGAGGAAAAGTAAAAAAGTGTCTGGATTTCTCTGGTCAGTTATAAGAAAACCAGAACTACTATCTCTGCATAACCATAGTTCAGCTTTTTAAATAAGCACCATGAATTAGTAATAGCTTGACTGATCTAAGGAAACATGAGCTTTTTGCAAGATATGCCAGTGCACCGTAGCACTATAATATTGAGTCCTTAGCTCAGCAAATGGAATGCTAAAATGCTTTGCGTCACTATGGCTTCATCTGATATTTCTGTCAGCCCACTGCTGTATTTTAGCAGCACAGTGCCGTGCAGAGATAACTGGTGAGTGTAAGTGAGTAAGTGAGCTTTAGTACTGAAAACAGTGATGCTGAATTAAGCTTCATTTTCCCCTTCTTGCTAGCCCTTTAGGTTACATCAGCACAGCATATGCACAAGGAAGACCTCAGGCCAACAGGCATAGTGAGAAAAATCCACTCTGTTGAAGGTTAATCCCTCCAGTCCAAAACAAGGTGTACAAAGAAATAGATGCCCATTTAAGTCACTGTTTATGGAATGAAGTTGAGGGTATCAAAGCTATGAGGTACATTGTGAGGGTGTGCAAGGGCATTTGAAGATGCAGAGCCTGTTAGGATAGGGTAGGAATGTGTTAGAAAGTACAGAAAGATCTGGAGCTGGTGCAGTCTTGTCTGTGATGTCTGTTGGTAAACGCTCCCCTCAGCGTGAGCTGAGCATGTAGTCATGAAACCAGGACCTGGGACTGATCTCTGAATTTAACCAGAAATTTTAGAGAGAAAGACTGAGAATGAATACATCAGCTCTACTTACCATTTCTGTGAATAAGTCAAGAATTTCTACATTGCTCTGAAAAAATCAAATTAATCAAATTAATCAAAAAAATCAGCCACTTATTTTGTCACTGAAAAACTCTGCTTTTCCAAACCTGGAGTGTTAGGCTTATGTATAGATTTGAAGGACACATATGGATTTGCAAGGAAATAAATAATTAAGTTTCGATATCTGTTTTTCCCTAACCTGGGGGAAACAAAACAGATCTTTTTGGAAACTTTAAGAAAAGAGAAACACACCTGCACACTCTAATTCAAACAGTGGTAGAATCATAAAATATCTCAAGTTGGAAGGAACACATAAGGAACATTGAGTCCAACTCCCCGCTCCTCGCAAGACTGCCTAAAACTAAACCATATGACTAAGAGCATCGCCCAGATGCCCCTTGAACTCTGACAGGCTTGGTGCTGTGACAACTTCCCTGAGGAGCCTATTCCAGGGGCTTACCACCCTCTCAGTGGAGAACCTTTTCCTAATGTCCAAATCGAACTTCCCCTGACACAGCTTCATTCCATTTACTCATGTCCTGTCAATGGTCACCAGAGAGAGGAGATCAGCCCCTCCCCCTCCGCTGCCCCCCTTAAGGAAGCTGTAGACTGCCAGGAGGGCACCCCTCAGCCTTCTCTTCTCCAAGCTGAACAAACCAAGTGACCTCAGCGTCTCCTGGTAAGTCTTTCCTTCATATGGTATGGGAGGTCCTGCTTTTAATCCCTGTTTTTTTCCTGGAATATTTCGTGGTAAAAACTTCTGATCTGCTGTAAGAACAAAGCCACAGTTTTCCTTAAGCAAAACAATTATACCTCATCCATAATATTAGTTTGGACTTTAATAAGGTCAGTAATAGGATTTTGTTTTAAAATATAATTTTTCCTCTATTTCATATTGTAGTATTCCCAAATATGGGACTTTATAATGTATTTTTTAATGGGGGGGAAAAAAAAATAATTTCTTTTCTTGGATGGACTTTTCTTAAGTCCATCTCTCAAGGAATGGAAAGTAAGTGACAATTAATAATAACTTTTAACTGATAAATCTAACAGCAAAGTATTCAAATTGCATCCAAAATAAATAAACTTCATATTGTCTACTATTTAAGAAAATCAATTATTCATTCCATAAAATTGCTGAGTCTTGAATTTGTTTTCAGGCATTTTTTCCTGTTTATTATTAAATTCTCTTTAATGAAAAAAATTATATGCAGTTTTAGAAGCATCTGTCTCAATTTTTAAATTCAATTTATACTACTCTTTAAATTAGGGACTGTGTATTTTTCTGAACTTACTCATTAGATTCCCCACATCCTTAATTCTTTGAAGTCTTTTAATGTCATTGTTCTTTTTTAAAAAAAAAATGTTTTTGTTTCGATTGCAGTATTGAAAATAATGTTTTCTGTTTTCCTCAGCAACCTCTGAATTCCAAAACAAACCTGGACACTGACCTGTCTCTGTTTACATAATTCCCTTGGTCATGGTATCTAAACACCTAATTTTGTCTGCAATTACCCTCCTAACACCTTGCCATGTATAAGAAAGGGATTGCATCTCCTTAACTATTTTGTAACAATTTGTTATGGTCAGTGATTTAGAAAGAATTATTTTAATACTTTAAATAGCAATATCTACCTAGAAAAGTATTAATCTATGTCTTGTCTAATATAGATACCCAGCACTGTTATTCAAAACACAGAAGTCAGCTTCTGGTTCTGTGTAAAGGGAATAGGTGCAATCACCCCTGTGAAACGCTGCTGTCCACATTTTACTGGTTGGGAAGCACTATAAAGAGAAGCTAAGCAAATAGGAATAGATCACAGAAGAATGCTGCTATGAAGCAAAGTCACTTGTCTTAACCTCAGGCTACGGATTTAAGCATGGGATTTACTTGTCTCTAACCGGTACCTCTATGCTGCTGGCTGTTTTTTCTGAAATTGATGGCAATCTATGTTCACAGTAACTTATATGCATAAGTCATATGTACAGAAATTTTTCTTACTCAAAAAAAAGCAAGATAAAGGTTGTCATAATGGTTGGTTTAATAACCTACGGAAATAAGCAAGGGATGAATTTATTTGCTTTTGCACATGTGTAAAATGATAATGAGAAGTTCAAGAAGCTTTCTATCAGACAATATAAAGCAATTTTCACTTCTAATAAATTGCATATTTTTTCACTTTCCCATTTTTCTCATCTTTAAATTTATCCAGCTTTCTAGATTAAATAGTTACCTCACCTCTCAGAGGACAATCAAACCTCTATTTCACATTGATTTTGAAGAATCAGTTACAACTGCATTATTAGGTCCTAGATATAGCGCACGGTCTATTCACAGATGCACATACAGAATTTGGTAGCAGGAGTGGATTCGTGCACACCAGAGCAGTTAGGCAGTATGAATCAATGGCAAGTTATATAGCTTTAGTGACTCCGACGGTATTAGGATTCAAGTAGAAAAGTATTCAAAGGGCTCTTTTTCACAAGTACTTTCTACAGATAGTTCTATAATATTTGGGCAACGCTGGGGTATGGTAAGCAACTGATCTGCTTGAAAATTTATACCTGAGATATTTAACACAGGGCCTTAAAACTTTAGACTCTCACTAGCCTTTTTATTTTCTCTCACCATCATTTTTAGTTCCCTCTTCTACTGACATTTTTGTATTTTGGTCATCATCAACAATATTCTTAGGATGTGACTATGTGTATTGGGTCTGGCTGAGGTAGAGCTAATTTTCCCCACAGCAGCCCTCACAGTGCTGTGCTGCGTACTGGGAGCTAGAAAGGTGTTAACACACCGGTGTTTTGGCTACTGCTGAGCAGCGCTCACACAGCACCAAGGCTGTCTCTCCAACATCCCAGTAGGCTGGGGGTAGGCGAGATCTTGGGAAGGGACAGTGCTGTGACAACTGACCCAAACTGACATAGGGATTATTCCATACCGTATGACATCATGCTCAGCAATAAAAGCTAAAAGAAAGGAGAAGAGAGGGGGGGCATTTGTTATTTATGACATTTGTCTTCCTGAGCAACTGTTACATGTGCTGAAGCCCTACATCCCCAGAAGTGGCTGGACATCGCTTGCTGATGGGAAGTAGAGAACAAATCTTTTGCTTACCATTGCTTCCATGCGCAGCCTTCGTCTTTTGCTTTATTAAACTGCCTTTATCTTTACCCACAAATTTTTTCCATTTTATTTTCTGTCCCCAACCCCCCATCCTGCTGAGAAGGGGAGTGATAGAGCAGCTTGGTGGGAACCTGTTGTCCAGCCAAGGTCAACCCACCACACGGTGTACATCTTACCTCATCTTTCTTAATTGCTATGGAATAGGTGGAGACACAGAGAAAACTGACTGCCACTGTAATGCCAAGAGTCAGTGTGGTTGCAGAAGTTTAGTAGAGATATCTCAGCTACAGTTTTAGAAATTTAGCCACACATGTCATGATTTTAAATAAATTTTGAACTTTTTGCTATTTCACCGTAACTGGATTTCTTAAGTCTTATTTGTTGCATTTTATTCCATATTTTTCTTAATTCCAACAATAAACCATGCCCCCAAGCACCACTTCTACACCTTTTTTAAAATACCCCCAGGGATGGCGACTCAACCACTTCCCTGGGCAGCTTGTTCCAACCCTTTCCGTGAAGAAATTTTTCCTAATATCCAATCTAAACCCTGGCACAACTTGAGGCCATTTCCTCTCATCCAATCACTTATTATTTGGGAAAAGAGACCGACAGCTACCTCTCTACAACCTCCTTTCAGGTAGTTGTAGAAATCAATAAAGTCTCCCCTCACCCTCCTTTTCTCCAGGCTAAACAAATCCACTTCCCTTTGCTGCTCCTCATAAGACTTGTTCTCTAGACCCTTCATGTTTGAAGTCTTTCAACAGCTACTGAAAAGATACAACATTTTCAGAACATAATAGTTCTCACACTAAAAATACCTACCCAAAATAGGTGGGATGTCTCATCCATTGGTATAAGTGGAGATCTTTCTACTGGGACTAGAACAACTTTCATCAACACTTACCTTTCAGATGGCTCAATATAGATCTGCATGACTCTCGGTACCATGAAGTCCTTCTGCAACTCTTTACTAACAGCATCACTTATGTGTATTCAGATTTATTTTATATCATATAGAACTTTTATTATCTCCCTGTTTTTCTAGATTACTTCTGAATAGTTCCAGAAAAAGTCACCCTTGCAGGTTCCTTCAAAATAGATTACTTCCATTGTGAGAACCAATAATTTCCTACTACTTGACTCCTGTATTTTGACTATTTCTTAATTCATTTTTGATTTCTCATTCCCTAAGCATTTGCTTTAAGAATTTTCTTTTTGCATCTTGTACAAAGCTGTTTTCTGAATTTTGTACTAGTATTTTGTACTAGATACTATGCAACTAATACTATGCAAGATATAATATGCTGGTGCAAAAGATATATTGACTTTCTCTGTATTTATCCATATGTTGACTAATAGATTTCTATTTGCGACTTCCACAAGTTTGCATGGTTTATGTGTCAGAACCTGGTAATTTCTGAACCACTGTGGTCAGAACAATGTGTGGTCACGACCATATGTGTCAGAACATGATAATTTCTGGACCATTGGTGGAGATCGTTTTAAAAACTGGGGCCACTATTGCAAAAGTTTGTTCCTCTAATTCTAGACAGATTGGATAGATGGATTACATACTAATTAATTTCATTTCCGAGTTCCTTTAGAATGTGTGGAAGATTACCATCTAGTCCTGGTGTTTTATTATTCCTTCATTTTAGCTTTTTTTAAGAATATTTTGTAGTGATACTGAAATTTTCTCAGACATTTCATGGGAATCCTCTTTAGCAGAAAGTAACTCTGGTGAAGGAACCTCCCTGAAGACATTTGTCATGGGAACACTGGTGAAA